>JBCEWB010146147.1:0-10810 GCA_039654565.1 Peronia peronii | reverse complement strand
CCATCCATCCATCCATCCATCCATCCATCCATCCATCCATTCATCCATCCATCCATCCATCCATCCATCCATCTATTCATCTATCCATCCATCCATCGATCCATTCATTCATCTATCCATCCATTCATCCATTTCATCCATCCATCCATCCATCTAGTCGTCCTTCCATGTATCTCTCTGTCCATCTGCTCTCTGTGTGTATGCGACCGTCCATTTACATGAAAATCTATTACCTACCCCAGTAGTCAAGGCATGCACCATCCCACTGATGTAGTCTCCGGTCACAGGGTCAGTAATGACATCCTCAGGCTCAAACAACTCAAACTGGAAGTTGATCTTTTTAGCCAACTCCAACAATAAATCGTGACTGAAGCCATAGTACTGATCACCTCGCTTGATGACGAACGGATCCGTCTAGTTCAACACAAGCAATACATTGGTTAGTGGATATTGTCATGACAAACGTAATATTTGAGCTGTTTGTTGGTAGCTCAATACAGAACTGGTGCTAACCTAATCTTTAGCTAGTCCGAGTGTAAATAAACTTCCAGCAGCATTAAATAGTGCAGTGCAATCTTGTACATAATGTTCTGTGGTACTTTTAATTTACTTCGGTGAACGGTGTGTTCCGATCAACCATTTTCAATATTCTAGTAACATTTCATTTTTCGGATAAAGATGACCCTTCAACAAATTTTGTGATTGTATCACGGAGCTAGGGTGCTGGTAGATAATTTAATTGACTGTTCACAATAATGGCAGGAACAATAACAAAAAAAAATGCATATACACATACAAACAATACAGAGTTACTGATATCAAGAGTTGAGATTCAGTATCCCATTCACCGAGGCAAATGCCAAGAGAGTATGACAATAAGAACAATAACTTCTTCGTCCGCATGAACAACATTATGATAACGACAACACAGAGACTGAGTGGACCTTTCTTAAAATTTCTCCATTGCCAGATGATCATTAAATTACCTCGCCAAACTTTTACTACCGTTCATTAAAACGACTAAACCTACATTGAAGTCTATCGTCGCACATAATTTCATCATTTACCTGACTTGTTTGATGCTAAAAAGAATTTCAGGACAAACCACTGCATTTTATAGCGTTGACTAATGCAGCAATTCACCTTTTTTCGCTAACCAGAGGCATATCATAGATAAATACAATAATCTGAAATCATATCTAATAGGAATGCATATTACCTTATGATGGTAAATATTGTTGCGATACCTGTTTGGTTGCAATCCTGAGCACTTCATCCCTCCCGAAAAGGTATTTTTGTTTCTCTTCCCTGGATGGGGCAATGGTGAGGGTAACGTTGGGCACTCCATGCTCGATCTCGATGACTCCAATCTGGAAATACAGGTAATCTTCTTCAATTTCTTTTTCTTTCATCCCCCCCCCCCTCCTTCCCTTTCGCCTCCTCCTCATTTAACATTATTAAATATGTTGAATGTCAAGATAAATACTACCAACCATTAACAAACATAATGCGTAAAGCAAATAACAAACAATCAATACATATGAAATAAAACTCAAATTATGGAAAAATATCGGAAGCGCCAAATTTTTAACACCTGCTGGCTTTCCTCCAAGCAATAAAGAAGATGTAATCCTCATCAACAATAGTACAGATAATTATATCTTGAATATCGAAACAAAGTGCTAACTTAATCAAAGTAAACTTGCATGAAGCGGGTAGTTTATTACATAGTAACGCCATATGATCGGGACCACGTAGGTTCCTCGTAATAGCAAAACAACAGTAAATGAAACAAACATTCCTTTACCACTTATGTGTATGTCCTACTCTTAGTCTATAAGTCTGTTCATCGATATATCTATTGAGCTGTCTGTTATAAATCCAGTTAGCTATTTCATGTACTAACTGTCATTTCGTCTACCTTTTTGACACTCTCTCTGTATCGCAGAACGTCAATGGTGAAGTTGGTCCGGGCGTTGCTGTTTTTGTCCCAAGAATACTTGCCCAGTGCACCTTCATACGGGCTAGTCTGGGGAGCAACCAGCAGCCATCCAATTAATCGATTAATCAACGCTTGTCCACTTATTGATTTCTTCATATCGGATCAGTCAATCAACCAGTACAATCAATATTTGATATGTGTTTTATTAAAATCATTGACTTGTATCATACATTGTTTATAACATACTTTTTTAAAAGTTGTCCAGGGTCTCAAAAGACTTCCTCCAGATTGTTCTTTGGGCATGTGTAATATATCTAGGATTGCATGCATGCTCTGTATGTGTGTATGTCGTGTGTCTGTATTTCAATGTGAGAGAGAGAGAGAGAGAGAGAGAGAGAGAGAGAGAGAGAATGAATGGCCCCAACTATCAGATAAAAATATATTCAGGAAGAAATGAATCGGGTGAGTATTGCTGTCTAGTATTTGTTGTAGTTGTTGTTGTTGTTGTTTCTGCATGGAAATGATTCTCTGATTGATTGACTGAAAAATGGCAGATAGACAGACCAATATGATTATTTCTTATCATTTTGCCGACAAACGGGCAATTTTTAAAAAGTTATCAGTCTAATAATTACGCCAGCCAAGAAACAATAGAATGGTCTGTCTGTCGCCAGCACTATAAAATAATATTATAGTTACTGACACCTGTTGGGTCAAAGTTTGTAAGGATCAAGATTCTACAAAAGTGGTTGCTATGTTCCTTTTTTTCTTTTTCTTTTTTTGCTTTCCTTTCCTCCCCCCCCCCCCCCTTTTTTTTTTTTAAATCACTGCAGCATTTCACAGGAGGAAATGTTCATACAATTACAGTAAGCATGTATAAATTTACCAGACTGCCCATAAGATCTGTCTTTTTCCTCCTCTTTTTTTCCAACTCATTAAAGAAACTGTTTACTGACACTTACGATCCTTGATCACACAGATGTCAATAAATATATTTTTATCAAACAAAATGAAGAAACAACACGTATAACATTTACGATAACAGTCATTCATCCATCCATTTGCTCAGCTACAAAAATTGATGTTAGAGATTGATTCTTGTTTAGTCGCCTAGACTATGTTATGTGGGTCTACTAGGGTTCTAGGCCTACAGTTACTTTGAAGGATAGGGCTTAACAGCTAATGACTGATTATTCTAAAGAGCTTTTAAGTGCACCATTATCTAGGTCGAATCACACATATAAAAACCCTTCAACCATCCTTTTTTTGTTTTATCACTTAATCGTTTATCAGGATGTCAGCTCAATTCACAAGAACAATCATTCTTGTTTTGGTCTAAAAAATTAACTTTACAAACTTGTAAGAAACAAAAAAGGGATGTGAATTTTCTTTTCTGTTTTAAATATATATTTTATAATGTGTGTGGAAATCACTCCGCGATTTCTAAAGCCCAAAAATTAGCAACATCAGTAGAGGGAGACAAAAATTGCTTTTATATTTGGTCATGGCAGTTAGCTCACTTGTTAATATAGAAAAGAACGTACATGAATCATAAGTTTTTTTTCACAAGCTTTTAGATATTAAATAATAATAATAATAACAATAAAAATGATAATAATAATAATAATAATAATCGAACGTTGATCTCAAATTTGTAAAAGGATAATTTCTATTTTGCTGTTCTTCCAGTGTAAAATATAATCATAAGAGATGTAAGCAAATTGCTATCGTCCTTGCCATTCTCTAGGGAATTTAACATTCTGTTGAGGAGAGAATCCATGAGGTGCAATATAACGATCGAGATAAATTCCCATTCTGAACCGCTCTTATGTTATCTGTATTTTGTGGGCATATAGGACTTCTGTTCCTTCCAGACAGTACTGGTCTGGATTTGGCGATAGACATTTGAATGCCAATTCCTCTGTCCGTATTTTCATATCAATCATGACATCTATACAATATAAAGTGTATCTTTGTGTCAGACCTAGCAACAATGGGCCCATGGTAACACATGGAAACTGTTACTCACACAATGCTAGGAACGCATTGCTGAGAACATACACACACGAATGTGAAGATAAAGGTGTTTTGGCTCTTCATAATCCTGAGGTCAGTCTATCTATAAGTGCCGTTGTAAATCCAGTTAGTATATTTGATATTTAAGCTGCCATTTTTCTTCAGGTGCAACGGCAAAACCCTGCAGATAACGTTTGCATTTTTAAAGATATTTTTAAAAAAATTGTTTGTGTGTTTGTTTATTTGTTTATTTATTTATTCATCTATTATTTAATTTGTTTGTTTATTTAATTTATTCCTCTATTATTTATTTATTTGTATGTTTTGGATGGGCATAACTGAACAAAAATCATCTTAAAATCTGATATTATATATAGCTACTGATCTACTGTTAGAGATATATAGCTACTGATCTACTGTTAGAGCACGTCATAACATGAGAAAGATAGTTTCAGACTTCTGATTACCGAGGGACAAATGACAAATATTAGCAACGAAATCAACTGGCAAAATGTATGCAGGAAGTGGTTAACTGTATCTGTGTCGGATATTTTCTATTGACAGACATTCCATTATTAATGAAATAATCAACATCTACTTTTCATTCTACACTTGCACTAGTTAAAAATCCATTAAATTTGTTGATACTTTGTTCCATATAGAGTAATGATAGTTATCTCAGCTTCCTGGCAATCATTACCGTTTGATTAAAGAAAAACGAGAGAGATCTAAAACCTAATTGTTATATCAAGGATGTGGGGAAATAACTACAAGAATATAGAGGGATACACAAAATAGTAGAGAAATATACTAATATTTATAGTAATTTTCCATGCTCATTCCGCTAGATCCATGCTGTTATGTAGAACTTCCCTACGGGCCTACTCATGCATACATTCCCTCTTACACTTCGCACCCTATTTTTCAACTGCCAGGTAAACGCCTCTGGAGGCACCACGTAGTCTTCTACTATTCGTTCCCGGCCGCAGTCGGGAGATTCCGACCACAGGATGTGACGTAGGAGTCCCACCACGTCGACAGCCAATCCAAGTTCGAGACGTGACATGTCCTGAGGGATCAGATCTGAAAGAACAATTATAGCATTAGGATATGGGAATGAAAGACATGTATAATCCAAAGAATAAAATGAGCTATGAAGTAATTCGAGATAACCTCCACCACGACGTTCAAAGACGTGTATAGAACGTATAAAGTAATTATTATTAGTCTACTGGTGTTCGTGAGGCTACCTCTCCTGTAGATAACATCTGCTAATTAACTTTACTGTTCTTCTCTTTCTGAATCTTGTCTTATTGTTTTTATTTGTTATCGTTGTTGTGTTTTTTTTGTTTTTTGTTTTTGTCTTTTTCTTCGTTGTTTTCTTATTCTGTCCTCCATCTTCTCATCGTCGTCATCGTCGTCGTCTTTCTCTTTTCTTGTATTTATTCTATTGTTGTTTTTGTTCTTCCTCCTCCTCTTCTTTTCCTTCTTCTTTTCCATTATCGTTGGCCAGAAACTCAGTTGACATCAAGCATATATATAAAAAGATAGATCAGGATCAGGGAAACAACACTTTAGTGGAGACCTTGACATTTTTACACGATTGTCTCCCGCGTTTTTCGAGTTGTAAATGTCCTCTGCCTCTGTGAGCGTATGTATGCATATGTCTATAACTCTTTATTTCAAGTTGATCTCCAAAATGCTTTCTTCCGAGCAACACAAAAATCTCCCTTACATTACATGGGATTAAACGATTCAAATAATAATTGTTTTAATCAACTGCTTTCAGAGACTTTGATTTTTAGAAACGCTATACATTTTTTCTTGATTTTCTTTCTCTCTAACTTGATAGCAATATGAAACAGCAGACAAGCAAACAAAAACAAAAAGCAAACAAACAATAACACTCATTATAACAACGAGAAAGACAACAACAAAAATTAAACAGCAACAGAAATTAAAATAAAATCCTAGTTAAATTGATTTTACCTGTCAAAGAAATAGTCACGGTTAAGAGTAAAAAGAAAAACAAGAATTTTGTTTGTTTGTTTATTGTTGCTGTTTTATTTTATTTTATTTGTCAAGGCCCGTTTGAAGTCCATAGAAAAGGGATTTTCTTTTCATTATCTATAGATGTTGTGAAGAAGTAAACAGTTTTCTGTTTGTCCCATCATCTGTTTAGTCATATGATCCCCAAGAAGCTGCTGCAGAGTGCCCGATACAGAAAAAAAAGCTGATAGAGCAGGTTCAGAAAGCAGGTTCCTACAAACAATATAAATGAGATTCCATATGTGCTCGAGAGTATGTAGGAGGATAACATCTGCGCAATAGGAGGAGGATATGACAGCTGATTTGAATGATAGATAGATGGAATGGATGGATGGATGGATGGATGGATGAATGGATGGATGGATGGATGGATGGATGGATGGATGGATGGATGGATAGGTGAGTGAATGCGTGGATGGATGGAAAAATGAGTAATGGGCGGGTGAAAAATTGGCAGGCGTTTCACATTTCAAATCTTCATCGACATTTCTTATTCCATCCCATAATTTAAAGTGTGCCTACTTACGAGTGATGTTGCTAGGTATCTTGTCCTGCCTGAGTAACTGCAAACCATACAGAGATCCTGGCCAGGTCTCATTCTCCACACCTATGCAGTCTTCAAAATCCTAAGAGTTTAAAAAAAAACAAAAAAAAACATGTACACGCAAAGAAAAGATTAAGTTTCCGGCACTGACAATTCGTCCATATCATCTTTCACTCTCATGATATTGGTGTGTTACACAAATGCCAAAATAAACAAAAGTCTAATCAGTTGTTACTTGATTACTTTTACTCTTGTGGCAAACATACTCTGCCTGGTAGCTGTTTAGGGAACGAAACTAATAGAGGAAGCGGAAATTGTTCCTTACTAATTTGGATCGAAGTTCAAATTTCCGTTGGCTGCTTCTTGCATATTTATGGAGGTCGCCGAACGTATCAAGGCAAAATAACATGGACAGCATCAAGGACGAAACCAAGGCCATTGCCATATACTCACGCAAAACCTTATCAAATTAGACAGGAAATAAACACGTTTTGCTGGAAGAAAGAGAGTCTTTGTGATTCTTTAAATTATGAATATTATGTTTCTGAACCGCAGCAACTACGACAACAGCATTACAAATAAGACATAAGACGAAATAAAGCAATAAGGCAGGAGATTAGCAAATTTATAGATAACTGAATAAATACAAGAGGATATGGGGGAAAATAGGTACACACATAGTAGCCTAGTTAGATTTTTTTTATATAGAACCTAAGCCACAGGTCAATGTTTCCCACAGGACAATATTTTTCCAGCGTTGTAAATATTTTCAAAAATTATAGCAATCTTATCCGTTTTTCATTTGTGTGTGTGTGTGTGTGTGTGTGTGTGCATGTTTCACATTTCAAACATTTTTCACCAATGGCGTGTTGATAATTTCATGCAGTTCTTTCATATGTGGCATGTTAGTTACATTTAATACAATCTTTTCGCTTGTGGCTTGATACGCTGGTAAAGGACGTGCCAGCAGGTAGACTGAGGTCAATCAGTTTGACAGGCCCACAGAGTAAAGTCCTAAATCAGACCAACCCACTGACTGATCAAAAGTAAACAAACATCCACACTAGCGAGACAAACAAACTAGGCCTACTCCCATCTGTAATCAATCAACAAGTGAAAAATCTATTTGCCAAGGGGTCACTGACAACATGAGAAGAACAGATCGCCATAAATCGCCTCTTGCTCTCCTAACCGCCGAGCTCTGCTATGGCTGGGCCAAGGGTTCCCAGTGTCTTCAATGTTCAGTATTTCATTCCAGCAATTTTCCAAACGTGAATTCAACTTCCCTTGTTAGTTATTAAAACATACGAAATTGAAATATCTCATTCAGGGAATGCTCAGTTTAGATTTATGATTTTAACATTAGTTATTGCAAAATTTGATGACAATATTAACAATGCATAATGATATTTATTCACTTTCTCTTTTAATAAAAAATTATTGGTTAAGTCGGGCCAGTTGGGAGCAATTGATACAGTCAGTCACTAGAACACTACGATCAAATGCACACCATGGGTAGATTCGTAGCTGAAGAAGTTAACATGAAATGCTGAGCTCAGATGTATGCAGTAAACTTTAATCTACTTTTTGTCTTATTGTTTGTTCTAAGGCAACTAAAATTTTACCAGTTTAGGCCAACGGCCTTTTTCATCAGTTTTTGGTACGCCTTCTTCTCATCATACATCAGAAAAAGATAACATTATCATCAGTATGCGCTCTAAAAGACAGGAAGTAATTTATGAAGACAGACAGACAAACAAAAAGCTTTCGTTTTTACTCACGGGATAGGTGATGAACCAATCAATGCTGTGATGCAGCAAATGGAGATGGTTGGCCTGAAAAGGGAGCAGGTTTGTAGGCGACATTTTCACCATGTCTCAGCTATAAAGCTCGTAAATTAAGGAGAAGATTAAGTTGAAGATACAAAACCGGGCATTATCAATAGTACAAAACCCCCACACATATATAATTATAGAACTTTAATGACACATTTAATCTTGAATAAAAAAGAAAACAAACAATGCTGTATTACATCGAACACTATGAATTAGAGTCACTATTTAAACAAGTCCCATCAGATGCTTAGCTAGTGTCGACTGTCTGCTGAAAATGTTTGATTTTACGAAGAGATCGTGTAAAATCTCATGGCAGAGTTGGGCTTGTTTTTACAAGTTATTTTAAATCAGTATATACCACTAATAATTATACAGAGTTTCTATGATATTGCTTATATACGAATGATGCGCTCTGTCGTATCAACTTTCTAGCTGTATAATTATAATAATTTGATGACGTTATGGGAGAAAGAAGCATTCAAACAAATGGAGAACGGAGAAGTAGCTGAGGCATTGAAGAGAGCCATCATGATAATCACATCTATTGAAACGCTAACTGACCAGGTATAATGGATCGAATAAACAACTAATTATTGAATGATCTATGTTTTTCATTGAGCTGTTCTTCTTTCCTAACCCTCGCCTTTCCCATTTTTCCCTCTCTTCCAAACTCTTTCTACATTACCTATCTGCCCTCCTGCTAAGCAAAAATTACACGGTCAATGAACTCAACAGGCAAAGAACTAAACAAGTCGTTCATCTCAGTTCAGGGAAAATCCCCAGAAAATGGAATTTCCCAGATGATAAGGCAACACGACGCATATTTGTAAGTGAGCGAACACATTGCATCAGTCTCCAGTGGAGTTCACGAATATTTGGAGAAATTCCATCGATCAAAAAAGTTTGTCTCACTTCTTGGCTTGACCCTGTTGTAGTGGGTAGGAAATTTTGGATGAAAACTGTCCTCTGTGAATAACAGACGCATACCCAAATGATACTCTCCAAATAATAATAGTACTGAGTAGTGTTAATAATTACGTAGGAAAGAGACTGACGCACTTCCGGCCGAAACCAATAACTTCCGGCTCTTACCGGAAATGAGGCAAAAATCATCTAAACAACAGCGCTTAGCCTTCATTGTGATTGTGTTGATGTACTTGATTTTCGGTAAGTTATCAGTATTTTATGAAATTATTGTATTCCATCGTGACCATAGACTTCAAGATCAAATCTTGTTCAGAGGTACAAGATTATTTACGAGGGAAAGATACATGGTTTTAAGAAGCAGGACCTTGTTGACTTGTTTGTGTAAAATGCTGAGAGTCTAGGTATCGAGTTGGACCCCGATAGTATTTTGGAGTGTAAGACTGACACCCTAAATGCGAAATTGACAGTACCGGCTAATGGCATAAGCATAAATTAGCCCATTCCTATCCAGCTTAATGTGCCAAATGACTGAAGTGAAATTCTAATGCTAAAAGCATTTGATATCTTATCTTACCTTGCCTAGTCGAGACATTGCGAATGCCACATGTTTGCCTCACTTCCTAGTTGTAAGCTTACTTTCTGCGGGAAACCCTGTTGGGTTTGTCCCGAAATCTTGGCCAGCACCATCCGCTTTCGTCACAGCAGCGTATAAATAACAGTTGACGTCACTGAGATCTCCAAAATAAAAATTAACACTTTAGAAGTGAAAACACAGTGCAGCCACCTCCGATTCATTTCAGTGCTATTTTCTTGCTCTTCTATGTGTAATTTTATGAGAGTTAAATTTTATTTTAGAGACGGGATTGACGTCACTGGATATTTCGACGGAGCCGAAATTGAAGAGGACCAAAGACGATTGCACTGTATTTGTACACTAACATAGCAAAATTAATGAGCTTGTGAGTTATTTTACCGCCGTGAGCACATGTCTGACCACGTCCAGCTTGCTGGAATGAAGGATGAACCGTTCCTTCTCGTGCTGTCTGAGTTCTATCAGGTTTCTCTGCATCTCGGGGTCGGAAGGAGAGCTGATCGAGTTGGGAAGACGGATGGGCCAGACCTCAATACCGGCCTGACCCAGGCTGAGCACCGGGGAGAAGTCATCTGAGGAGGGCCAAGGAGAGGGGAAGAGTTTTGCATAGAAAGACGAAAATGTTAATTTGAAGGGGAGACTAGGCAAATGTTATATTTAATATATTCTATATGGTGTGAGATCTCTTGCTGGAACTATATCACTCTTACTCTTGTTGTGGCATGCGAGAAAGAGATAGAAAGGTAAGACAAAAACATTAGACAGAAAAACAGGTAAGAGACAGATAGACACGCAGCTAGATAATAGATAGATACACAGACAAACAGCCAGACAGATAGTTAGATAGATAGATAGATAGATAGATAGATAGATAGATAGATAGATAGATAGATAGATAGATAGAT
>JBCEWB010146136.1:0-10810 GCA_039654565.1 Peronia peronii | reverse complement strand
TGTGACGGTTCTCCCGATATGGCACCGCCCCTCCGGGGGCACGCCGAAAGGGACCGAAACATCAAAACGGAACGGAAAGGGAAAGTTAGGGTTCCAAGTAGCTGGTAGAAACTTAAGACTGGGTCTTGTATTGAAGATTCCCATCAAATATCGGCGCACTAATGGATGGTCACCCACAGACACTTTGTTTTCCTGAACCATCGTAATACTAGATATTGCTGATCTTGCTAAATTCAAATTGCTGTAGCTGAGACCCAAGTTGTTAAGTATTTGAAGAAACTCTAAGATAGTTCGGGGAGATGGCGAAAGGGAATCTTTTTGTCTCGCATAACAAAATGACATCCATTTTCGGAGGTACACTGCGTATTGTTTTCTAGTTCCGGGACGCCATGCTGCGATGATGGTGTTCATAATGACCTCTGAAAGTCCCGTGTCTTCGAGGATTTGCCTGATAATCGGCAAACTGCCAGATATGAATGGCTGAGAATTGAATGAGATTTGTTTGTCTGTAAGGGGTGATGGAGTAGGTTCTTTTTCCTGGGTAGTAAAAAGGGAATACATGTATCTCTCTATCAAGTGTGATGTCAGTTCGCTAAACCACACTTGAGATTTCCATACTGGAACTATCATGACACACTCTGCCCTGTCTACCTCTATCTTTTGAAGGCATCGCGTTATCACTCTAAATAGAGGGAAGATGTACGAATAAATATCTGACCAAGTTACTGCAAAAGCATCGACTTTCCAGGCACCAGCATCTTTTTTCCAGGAGACATAACAAGGCAATTGATAGTTAATTCGACTGGCAAACAAATCGACATCAAAGGGCCCATAGAGAACATCGATTGTTTTAAATATTCCTGAATCTAATGCCCACTCTGTTTCGAGACCTGCCGTTCTACTTTCTTCATCAGCGGCTATGTTGTCACTCCCTGGTAAATGTATGGCATTCCCTTTACGCAAATGCGTCGCCCTATGCCCCAGCCACAGGGCTCGGGTAATGTTGTTGCACTGGATTTTTCTACTACCCATTTGGTTTACACAAATGACCGTCGTAGTGTTATCACTAAAGAGATGGACAAAACATGAGTGTTTGTCTTTAGTGAAGGCTTGCAGAGTAAGCAATGCTGCTTTAAGTTCGAGACAATTAATGTGCAAGTGTTTTTCAGATATGGACCACAACCACCAGTTCGTAATCCGTTATACCCCCCCCCCCTCCCCTCCTCCTCCAGCCATAAGTACTTGCATCAAAATACACGATTATGTCTGGTTTCTATTTCTAGTGCTGGGCATCGACCTGGATTTTGATAAATTGCATTTTCGAATTATCCACTTCGAAATAACTGGTTATAAACTGGATTTTATCCATTTTCACCTGGGCAGCAACTTGTAATTTAATTTCTGTTCTTGAATTGGATCTACCCTATCAACTTGCAATTTAATTTCTGTTCTTGAAATGGATCTACCCTAGCACAGCGAGCCGATTGGCTACCTTATAGATCTAAGTATAATACACGATTGGTCTCGTCCGCCAGCTCGCCCGCTCAGTCGCAGTTTTGTGTCTGCCCCGCTCGTGCGCGGCACGCACGCTTAGCCCACCGCCCCCCTCCTCCGCTCATCACAAACCCAAGCCGTTAGATCTAGATCTAATTGCTTAGTGCAGCATAATGAATTGCTGTTTCGTTGTTTTGGTTTTGTTTAATTTTATGGCCAATTTTACAACACGAGCATAAATTTTATACTATACAGTCCTAAACACTATTAAACATGCCGATCTATACGAGGACAGTCCGACTCTTGCACCACAGTAATACATGTAGATCTAGATCTAGATCTAGATGTTTTCAAGAAAAAATTCTCCCATATTCATTCATTCAATGGCTTCTCTAATTTTTTGGATGTTTTGTTGCTTTATTTTCATAGTTTGTTAAGGAATAGAATCATGTCAGCATCTTCAAATACCAACACATGACAAAGTATAATTAATCATGTTTCAAGCTTAGTTTGCAGTGTAGTCTGTCATAGTTAATGCGCACAACCAGTTCGGTACTTGAACCAGGTGAAGACCCGGCGGCGAACGACAGTCCTAGGTCTAGATGTAGTCCTTGGTTTTTCAACTTTTTTATTGAGAGCTCGATAGCTAGACTAACAGTTCGAGTCTACCAATGAGTGTCAATCTGTGTAACAGTAAACCTGTCTGAAATCCTGCCTGAGAGGCCCTACTTGCACGAGAAGAGACACTTCATAGTAATAATAACTGGGTCAACTGGATTTTTATCTGTTTTCAGCAAAGCAGCGATTCTCTACAGCGAGCCGCTTTGTAGATCTTGATCTAAACTCCTTGCTAATAACATGCGTCTGGTCCGTCTGTCCGCTCGCTCGTTCAGTCGCATCGCAGTCACGTGTGGATTTGCCTTGCCTTTCCTGAACGCCCGTCGAAATAACCACCAGGAAGGAGGTTGAAAGACGAAACAAACCAATCAACCTGAACGCCCGCGCTTATTCCCCCCCCCCCCCACTTCCTCCCCTCTTCACAAACACTGGCAGTGCTGCTGTGAAGTGACTAGATCTACATTTTTGCTTAGTGCAGCATAGTGAATTGTTGCTTCATTGTTTTGGTTTTGTTTAATTTTATTTCCAATTTAACAGCACGAGCACATACTAAATGTAAGCAGTAGTAAACACTAGTCAACATGCCGGCCTACATCAGGAGTTTAGCCTGACTTTTTCAACATCTTAAAACGTGTATAATATTTTCAAGAGAAAAGGAGGGTGAACTGAATAAAAAAAAGGTGGGGGCAGGCAATATAAGGGAGAATCCCATAAAACACGTTTTCCAACTGCAAATAATAAATATTATCTAAGCTTGCTCACGCTCGCATCCATCTGGGTGAATCCGCGAGCATGAAACTTAATAACCATTCTCGACCCATTGCTCGATGAGTGATGCGTCCACGCCAGTTCTTAAAGCTGTCAACTTGTAGGATTAGACCAAATTCTTTCTGAAATCACAAAAAAGTTCTAACAAAACTACGTGAGATGGATATTTCTATGGTTGAAGCCAATCCCAAGACTGCAGCGACTTATTAATGATATTATTGATCGTCGGAAAAGGTTAAGAAAGATTTCTGTGTTGAAAGGAAAACCTGAAGACTGCATAAATATAGGGAATGATAATGACAATGAGAGACGACGAGAAATGAGCCTGGTGGTTGATGAAAACATCCGTGGACAAAAGGAAGTAAAAGAGGAACCGAGAAGTAATAACATGATAAATGAAGAATCGATACGATGCAAGCAGGCAATTACAAATAACAATTCCTTTCTGTATTTCTCGGTCGCTATAAGCTTATTTCTGGTTCCTGGTATTTAATTGTGGTACTCACTATAAGGATTCATTACTTGTACTGTAATAAGACTTTTACCGTTACAAATAAAGATATCTGATCTCGCGACCAGTTAGAATGAATCGTAAGCCACTGAACTCGAACAGAGAAGTCGTGAGTTGAGTGGGATGAAGGTGGTCTGATACTGAAGTTTTTAAATTGCAGCAATTAATAAAGTGTTAATGAGTCAGCCTTTTCTGTGGGTTTTTTTTTTTCGTGATCTGGATGGTCACCCTCTCACTGGCATTCTCAATACGCCGACTACTACCATGTAGCGGATTGACGTCTGTAGAGCGGAGGTCTAACCACAGGGCGAACACATAATGATAGAATCTTCTGATGTTCATGTATGCTCTAGATCTTTCGCGACCATAGCCACCTCGGGATGACGCTTGTAGCCGGCTGCGAAGTACTTCCTTGCTTCATCCCACTGGTGACGGGGAAGCATGCTTTGGCTGTACAACTGGTTGGGAACCCTTTCGATGATTAGCTCCACCTTGGTTAATTTAGGGTTGTAGAAGTTATTGGTGTCCCCTTTGAAGGACTTGGCTGCATTTGAGTCTTCGAATAGCATCAAGATGCCTTTCATTCTGCGGGCAGGTACTTTAAGGTTGATGTTCCACAGGGTATCGCTTTTGTCGGCAGTAATTTTGCGGTGACGGAGGACGCCGTCGTACAGGTTTGCCAAGCGGCCGGCATACTGGTTACGGATCATCTCTATCAATTTATGTGAACTCCGAGGCCTTGACTCCTATAGACTACCTGTGGTGAGCTCACCAACAATATTGCCAAGCTCACAGAGCTGGATAAGCACATTAGCGAGGAGAAACTAAGTTGGATGAAGCTGACCGTGGAGGCATTGATGAGTTCACTAGACGTCGCAGAGCCTCACGCTTTGAGGCCACTTCAGCAAATAGAGAAGAACTCCACTCTCAATAGACCGCATTAGAGAAACCATCGGCCGCATCCCTCACGAGGACACTATGCTGGCTGAGCGTTTATGTACCCTATTCCGCGAACAAGGAATCACAATCGTGTCTATTCTCACTGCAATCGGAATGGCGATCAGCACGCTAGTATTAGCACTGACTGGAGGTAGGGCCTCTCAGGGAACTGCTCCTCCACCAAAACCATCAGGTAAAAGGGGACTCAAAGGATGGATAAAAAAAAAAAAAAAAACATTTACAAAACCTCGGGAGAACTTTGATAAATTTGGCAGGTAAGGCGGCAGCTGCTCATTGGCTCTATTATCTCCTGGTTATTGAGTCTACTATCGAAATCTGTGAGCTGGCTCGGTGAAAACTGGTGGGCTCTTGTCATTGCTGTTGGAGGTTTGCTGTTCTTTGCAGCCCACGAATGGCTAACGGGTAAGCCAAAGCGCCAATAGTCCTGCGGCAACGCTGCCGACGATAAGGGCTATTTTTTCGTTTTCCTGGTTATCAGAAGACGCAATTTGCTCTGCTGAAGAAACTTGGTGTTAATTTTTTTACTGACCTGCCCTACATCCTTGTTGGTTGATTTGACCAGGTCAGTCTCCCCCGTATCTCCAGAGGCATTGGGTGGAGCAGTGGGCATATTAAGACCGTGGTTGAGATCCAGCATCTGGTCACATGTGGCAATTACAATTAAGTTGTTATACCCTGCCGCACGATTGACACGGAGTAACATGTCGCCGGGGGCCATGTACACCCTGTTCCGAAGACAAAGTTAACCTCAGAGCCAGCGTATTGCAGGATGCCTTGGTAGCGTTTTATCGCTGAGGGGAGGTCTACTAGAGATGAAATGGCGAGTTCAATATTAGCTAAGAACTGTTTTTGGGCGTGAAAGGCCGTCCCAAGAATGAACCAGTTTGTACGAAGACACCTGTGGCAGGCGGTATTTTTCAAATGTATCGGGGTATTGGGTTTCAAACAAATCATCGATGCGCGCCTGGATGTGCGTTTTGGTGAGATCCACAGCACCATTCGTTTCTGCTTGAACGGCTGGTGGACACTTCGCCTGACTATTAAACTTAAAAGCATTAAGATTCATATTAATAATGTATGTAACTATAGTAGCACGTAGATGTTCCAAAAGTAAATCTACCCCACACATTAGATGGGGAAATCTTGGGATCGCCCTCGTGGAGGTAAACTATACACCGCGATGGTACAAATATCCAAAGAGCGAGAAAACAATGCAATTCTGGTGGATGGCGAGGAGCCAATAAACATCCAATAACAGATGGTTATGTATGTAGTTTTGACAAGGCACTGAAACGACATGGATATCTGTGGAGAAACACGTCCCGACGGGATATTTACGAGTTATCTCTAGGTAAAAAAAAACTATACAACTTCCAGATAAACTCAGTAAATTGCTTGGATTCTTCTCGTCGAAGAGTCTAAAACCAAAGAAAACTAAACCGCTGACAGTCCATCTGAATTGGCTGTCCATCGAGAGCTCTTTATCCACCTCATGGAACTCTCCACCAGCGAGAACATAGTTAATGGCCTTCCGTTGACCCTGTTTCGTTTAGTTCCCGTTGCGATTGAAGCTTGTGCCTCTGGAAGAATCTGGAATCCAGCTCATCTCGAATTCAAAAGATTAAGTTCCTCAAAAATACCACACCTCACGCTCAATGTTTTAGATTTAAAGGGATGTAAATTAAATTGTGATTACTTTCGAGTAACATTACCCATATGCGATGGTTGATTCTAGTGGACCTGCCCAACCTCGAGAATGTAATGGTGTTACGATACAGGATCTGTGTATGTCGAAGGGTGGGGTGATCCTGGTGAGGGTCTTTGCGTATTTCAGTTAACAGAGGATGGTGTTTACAAGCGGGTGGAACTCCCTTCCATTCCAAAGGCATCTCAAAAGTGGCCTCTAGACTTTAGGCTAAGAAACACTTATTGTTTTCACAGGGTCGAGGCATCAGCTTAAAAAAATGGCAGGGGCAGGGGAGTATTCTAGCTGCTCTCATCCCATTGAAAAAGGACCTTCGTCTTCGTCACCTTAATGATATTGAGTATTTAGTTTCTACCTCGAAAAGGTCTAATAATAAAATAACAGCATTCTCAAACTTGTGCTTGAGATTCCTATTAGTATAGCAAGAGAGATACAACCTGGTTCTACGCTCTTCTTTACTGTGTTTCTCAGGAATGCACCTGAAAGACCTTTGGTTGTTGTTAGGGGGCTCACTCTCCGATGGGATATAACTGCAGAAGGGAAGCGTTTAGGGTTCGTCATTCGAAAACCTGAAAAGGAAACCCTGGGTGTCATCCCTGCGTACTCGGACGAGGATAAAATGGCTAACCGCACAAACGTCTACATCGAGGCTGAAAATTGAGTGTCCTTGCAATCCATCTATGTACAACCGAATCTTACCATCCAGAGAATTTCAGATATAGACAAAGATCTTGATAGGCAAGATATGGAAAGTGAATACTTAAATACTTAAATTTTGAATAGAAAAAAATGTATTAATATAACACATACACAATGGTTGACTCTAGTGGACCTACCCAACCTCCAGAGAGTAACGGTGTTGCTCTACAAGACTAGTCTAATGTTGAAGGATGGGATGAGCCCGGTGAAAGCCTTTATGCATTTCAACTAACAGGTGATGGTATTTACAAGCGGGTGAGACTTCATCCAAACACAAAAGTTAATGGAGAATTCTCATTATGCGTTGCAGATGATTTAATACTGGATGAAGCACATACCATCTTATCCATAGGTACTACCGGAGAAGATGTTGTTCTGACACTACCAGATAACCCTAAACATGGACAAAAATGTACGATTATTTATGATATGGGATATTCGGTAAATAGGAGTTTGATCAACAAACAAAATTTACAATATGGATTAAAGTGCAGCAGGAGGTCAAATCGGTACTTCACTTAATCTAGGCGAATCAATAACACTATTGTGGAACGAACAGCACTGGACCAATATAGCAAAAGCCACAGATGAAAAAACAAAAGTTAGTAGACACGGTGATGTAATGCATGGAGATTTAGATATGAGAGGTTTTTACCAAATTACTAATTTAGCAGATCCAACCGAGGATGCACATGCTCATCTCTATGCGTGGCAGCATTGCGTCTCTGAGAGCTAAAAAAAAAAAAGGGTTCTTCTTTTTTTTCGTGAAGAACGTGGGTGCACGGCATAACGACGCAAATTATCATGATCATCTTTCACTGCACCAAACATGAGCACAATCTGGGCCCCTGTATTTGCCCTCATTGTGTCCATTCTTGTTAACATAATCGCATGTTGCACTGTACTCGAAACAAAGTGTTTTGCATCTTTTTCTCCGATACAGACATGGATTTGTTGCGCGCGGCGGAAAATAACAACTGACGGTTACGCTCTGACGTTATACTTTGCTCTTTCTTCGGGCAAAACTGAAAAAAAAAAGGTACGGCACTGTACTGTAGCATCGCAGAGTGGAGTGTTTTGTGCGGTGTAATGTGATATAATAAAAATGGGTCGTACGTAGTTAATATTCTGACACAAATGCAGTGTATGATAGGAGTGGATAATAGGACTGTGCTGTGCGCAAGGCAGGACCCAAACGAACTGGCTTCACATCTTGCTTACCTCACATTCTCATAACTTTCTCAGTGAAAACCCAGAAAATCTATAAAACCTATTCAAGCACACGGAGTGCGTCCACTCTCGTTTCTCAAACTACATTCCCCATAGACTCATAGCGAATTGTCTTTTAATGCTTCAATAACATTCCCTCGGACGTTCAAACTGACTGGCACAATTTATAAGCCCATACATACAAGAACAATATCTCCATCCTGAAATTGTGAAAGGAAAGCGAAAAAAATCCACTTCAGCTGTACATTCACTTCATATTCACTTCAAAGTAGACTCTTAAACATGTGAAATGACAATATGAGAAAGATGTAAAGCTGCTCCGGTTGGACCCCAAATACTGTCTAGTGCAGCATTGTAGTCATTCATTCCTAATAAGTGATCTTCCCAGCATAACGATATATAAATTAATGTATATAAATTTCGAACTTCGTTGGTTCTTCTTCAGGGAGGGTAAAGAAAAAAATGTCTGAGTCTATTTTTCTTACACCTTTCAATCCTGAGATAGTAGGATTATCTCCGCTTTAAGTAGCTGCCTGATTTTGGTGAGAATTTTTGTGGACAGAAATTTGGATTTTGGAAATTTTGCCCGGACAACGGCACTCAGCCTACTCTTTCATCGATTTTGAGCTGCCAAGGGTTCTTTAACGTGCGTAACGTACACACGGGGCCTCCGATATATATTTGCCCTTATCTGAGTAGGCTAGACGTCGGGTTTCCCTACACAGAGGAAACCAGGTGACCGTTGAGCCACTGAAAAAATGCAGGTTTCGATCTTCGTGTCCTTACATCCCCCAATGGAGGGACCCGCGAGTCGATCTCGGCCTCACCGCCGTGAGTTATTTTCACTCTGAAACAGATGCCAAACCACAGAGCCACTGCACTCCACCCCCCCCCCTTCCCCCCCACCCCCCAAAAATGTCTGAGGAGTACAGCTGTTGTCTTTCATATCCTCCTCCAGTTACTGGGAGTGTTCACATAGATGGCAGAAATGGATGATGATAACCACGAAGCATCTGATAATTATAGTAATTGATACATGTAATATGGTTTCCGAGCGGTGCACCCAGTAATTGGTCAGGACGGTAACTGAAAAGCAGGGGGGGGGGGGGGGGGAGGAGTGTTATCAGGTTAGGTTACCTGGGCCTTAAGATCGGTCTTATGGACTGTCTCCCAATTGTTTGAGGCTGTTACAAATTTTGTCAAACAAAAGCTAACAGCAGGACACTCACTGGCCTTTCACCTTTCATTTTATTGTGAAGGACCCCGAAAGGTGGTTGGGAGGGGATTAGTTAATTTACGATGTAGGAGGTAGACGGGTCTCATGTGTGACGTCACTTCGGAAATTTCAGCCAAGATTTATTACTTGTGCTTGGACCAACTAAGTGCCCCGCTCTCACAGAGAAAGTTGACCACCGATGTAAAGACATTAAATGGTCAATAAAAAAAAAACATTCATAAGAAGGCTAGCGATGTACATTTAATAATACAGATACCCGAGAAAATTCAGAAATTAAGAAAGATTCTGAAGTTAAATGGAAGATCATCATCATTATCATTTTACAAAAATGTCTTAAAATCTAAAACGATAATTAATCGAATACATCAAGAAAGGCAAAAAACCAAAATAAAGAACTTGATGTTAAGTAGATTGATATCACTGGCCAAATTTTCTAATCCGATTGGCTCCTCGTCAGGGCAACAAAGAAAGAATGCAAAATGTAAATAGGGCATTGTTGTACACGAGAGAAAAAGTCAATCGAATGATTTGCTCACTGTATAGGAGAGAGTTTTCATTTTTGTTTAAAGGAGAATTTTTTTTTTAAAAAGTACCTTTTTAGAGCAATCAGAATTCTACACCTTC
This sequence comes from Peronia peronii, assembly GCA_039654565.1. Classification (NCBI taxonomy): domain Eukaryota; kingdom Metazoa; phylum Mollusca; class Gastropoda; order Systellommatophora; family Onchidiidae; genus Peronia; species Peronia peronii. Next base: position 964 of record JBCEWB010146136.1, on the reverse strand, counting down.
TAATTTACTATGGTCAAATTAAATGAGTGTATTAAGATTTTTATTATTTAGTAAGGCCAAAACCATCAAGTCTAACACTAAAGAGTGAATTAGAGGAGTGCCCTAGGTACATGCACATAGAACCGCAACCTAAATGTACAGTTGTGAAAAGAAATATCTAAATCTCTTATTAAAGAAAATTTATAGTGTTCCCGGAAAGGTGAAACAGGAGTGGGCGGAAAGCAATGCACTAGTTGCTAAAAAGATGATGTCTTATTGGCCTTAGAAAGGGTTCCTCTATATTCAATCCTCCACAGATTGAATGACATTTTACGGTCCATATCCATTTATTTTAGACTCCACCTCCAGAAGTTCATCTGGTGAGCCCGACTGTAGGCCTACTGTGATGGGGAAGATTAAAATGATGGGTATATCGGGTATATCTCAGGTCGTTTTTTTTTAGTCCTCACGCTGCTCTTGTTGTTGGAGAATCTTATTCCCAATGCTATAGTTGTCTTGCCCACACATTGCAAGATGTATTATGACATTGACATGTATTATGTCAGACTACTGTATTCGTTTGTGATATATATGTAGGTTTTTATTATTTATCTCTAAGAGTGATATCACCGAAAATTGTGTTGTCTTTCAATTTGGAAACAAATTGTGCTCTCCTTTTGACTACGCAATAAGGTCAAAATCATCTGGTCTAATACTAAAGTGTGAATTACAGGAATACCGTAAGTACATGAACAATAAAACAACAATCCAAATGCACAGTTGTCGAAATCTCTTGAAAAAGAAACACAGTATTCCCTAAAAAGTGAAATAGGAGTGGGGGGAAAGCAATGCACTAGTTGCTAAAAGGGAGATTTCTTAAAAAGGGTCATCTATATTCAGTCCTCCACAGGGGGGACGCAGTGGCTCTGTGGTATGGCGTCTGCTCACGGAGAAAACGGGCCGGGATCGACTCGCGGGTTCTGCA
>JBCEWB010146114.1:0-10811 GCA_039654565.1 Peronia peronii | reverse complement strand
AGATAGATAGATAGATAGACAGATAGATAGATAGATAGATAGATAGATAGATAGATAGATAGATAGATAGAGAGAGAAAGAGAGAGAGAGATAGGTTTCCTCTACCTAAAGGGGAGTGACGGGGGGGGAGGGGGAGGGAGGGGGAGGAGGGGACGTAATTTAATTTTGAGATGATTGAAGATTTGTTTCTTTTTCTTTGCAAAAGAGTGATTGCATATTTTTTCCCTTTGGGCCAAGTTCAGATATCTGGCGAAAGATTAATCTCAAGCTGGAAAATATCACGTTACACAGTAGAAAACAAAGCTTAAAAAGTACAGGAACTATTGAGTTACTCCCATCTAACCGCTTGTAACCAAGTGATCTGTTAGGGACGATATCAGGATAATCAACACATGAGTGTCACCAAGCAACAACATGAGTGATTTCGAAATTTCGAGTTCAACTAAAATGGCACCAAGACTGACTTCTATCTCTTTTTTGTTCCAGAATTATGTGACACCGAGGATAGGCCTATTCAAATCCATTTATTTTCAGACTTGAATTTAACGCTTTTTCTTTCACAGAAACTAGTAGAATCTGATTCCATATGTCTATGCCAAACTTTGTGATTGAATGCCGTATTAACAAAGATTTCCTGAGCTTTCAAATGGGGGCCAAGATTTACTTTCTGTCTTTTCCTGTTCCAGGATTATATGCGACTGAAAATGCTCACATTGTGACTAATCATAGGCTTGCATTTAAAGACCATTCCAGTCACAAGAAAAAGAAAACTGCTTGAAATTGGCTCACTAGGGGGAAAGCAGAACAGTTGATGAGTTATTTAGTATAAAGATAATGAATAAGAGGTGTCGCATTAGACATGTCCTTGCCAAAGTTTTGTTTTCATATGTACCCAAACAATCTTGAATCAGACTCGTTAAACGAGTTGGTGATGCTATTAACATGATATATTATATTATACAGTCTTTAATAAACTATAAAAAATCAATTTTTAAACGCTCTTTCACAATGAGAAATGGTAAAACACGATCAGCTCTTTGACTTGCCCAATGACATTTCACAACAGGGGACAAGAGAAATAAATACTTCAAAGCCGACTATGGGTAACCTCGAGCTCAGTTTCCCCATGCATAGTCGTTACGTCTTTGGTAAATACTGCAAATGTCTGGAGTGTCGAACTTAAGACCAAGAAGGAGGAGCGGCGTGTGCTGGAAGACTTCGGCTGATATCACCTGAGTAAACATGGCGCCATTAGAAAATGTATAACAGTGAACATGGTAAACTCTTTTAGCAGAACCAGACCCCGCATCTTTGGCTTCACAGTGGTATTCGTACCTGGAATCCAGTCAGTTCACAATAAGCCTTAAGCCATCATATAACCATCACAATAACCTGCGAAATAAAAGAAAAATGAAGGTGATCCATCAACGAATGTTGAATGCGTAAATAATTTTAGAACACGAGACGTGAAGATATATTGAGAAAAAACGTTAAATTCTCTACACGCCTTTCAAGAACGAAAGAAAAAAGATGGAAAGAGAAAGAAAATAAGGTACCATCGGTGTGATTTGCATATATCTAACGGTAGTATTTTCGTGTTTAGATCCTTGTAAAGTTTATCTTATCCATTTTTATGAAAGTGAGGGAATATCACGCGAAACAGGACACTCTGTGGCCGGCACGATTATTGCATGCTGATATCAAAGCTGTTGGGAATTGTGGGGAATGTACATTGGCGTAACGTTACTGACAGTCGCTTTACTTGTATGTGGTGTGTCTTTTATGGCATGAACCATTTCATATACAATTAAAAATAGGTCCTTTGTATTAGTACATGAACTGTTCTGGCATGGATTTCAATAGGCAGGTAGAGAGAGAGAGAGATATAAATATACAAACCACAGGTAGATATACAGGAGACCATCGATCAGATAGGCAAATCACATGGACCATGTTTAACTCCACATATCATTACAAATATTACGCAGTTGTTGATGATAAATATACCAGAGACCGGATAAAAAACTGTCATGGACTTCATGACATCATAGATCTTCATGACCGATAGATTGTCAACAGAGTGACATGACCTACTTTAATTGTTTTCTTTCAGGTGGTGATTCACAACAACAACACATCAGCCCATAGCGAAAAGGACGTGGTAGGGCCGGAGAGACGGGTGATTTCATAGCCCACTAAGAACCTGATCTGGCACCTTGATTGTCGGAGTTGTGTGTTGTGTGCAAGCGAGCGAGCACTCACGTTGACCCAACACCTGCTCACCATTTCAAACCCTGACAGCCTGCAAGGTTAGGGCCCTCAGCCAGGTGATTCCCATAGCCCAAACCTGTGTGGACAGCTAAATAGAACGGACGGAAGTTTACACGTGATGTCTTTTGCAGACCCCCAAATTATGACGCCCATTGTTTGGCACTAAAACACTTTCCTGTGTTTATTTTCCCCACTGAGTGATGGCTCTACAATGAAACAGCACGAGCTTTGCCGAGCGCTGTTGGCACCGGGAGCTGATGAGTTCCTCAGCCACTGCAAGCCAGGCGTACGGTGAGTAAACAACGCTGCTCACGCTGTGGAATTGAGGATGAAAACGGAACTTTCTGTCTGAGGTATTGAGTGTCCCATTTCCTCTTCTTCTTCTCCCCATTCACCATATTAAGTTTGGGAATTACGTTCTGAATATTAACTTCACACACGGTACGTTTTCGCTGAGATCTTGGACATCGTTTATCTCTTTTTCCCTTCTTTCGCACTGTTATGTTCAGATACGAGAAAATTACATCCTGAATATGAACTTCAGCATTTCTATGCTAATTCTGAACCATGGAACTTTTTCTGTAAAGTTTAGGACAATCTTTTCCTCTTCTCTACCTCGTACAGCCTTTTATGTCGAACATTAGGAGATTATGGTTTCAATATTAGTTTCATAATTTCTATGTAACTTTTGAGCCATTGTAATGTATTGTGGTACTCCAAAAAATAAGGACATATATTTTGTCAGGGATTAAATAAGTTCACATTCAATCTTTTAATGAATCCAGTAAAACAAAAATGTCTCACAGAGGATTCAAATTAACAAAACTGCATAGTTGTAATAGGACAATATAGTTATAAATTAAAAACATAAAATATAGTTATGATTTGTGTTTTTCAATGAGACAAAGTAGGCGTCAAAATGAGGGAATAATAACCCGTATTTAAGCGCACATTTCCAACACTCAGAATGCAGACAATGTTTCCATTATGCACGTGTGTAAAAGCAATGTGATTGCTTGTACTCAGCTGTGGCGTGAAAGTGAACTTATCTTAACAGCATTGCGTAATGTTGCGTAATGCTGACTGAAACAACGTACCTTTGCTTAACGAAGCGCTCAAACATGTCATAGGACGATAAAGGAAGTCAAAGCTATAATTTATTGGTTGGCAGTGAAAATGAAAAGCTGATATATTCTCATGTCGGAACAACGTCATGATGCAAATGTACAGAAACTCTTGAGGATTAGAATCTGATAAAATCCACAATTTCATGCATAATATTGTACACAGAACATTGTACACATTACATGGAAAACAAAACAATATGCTGCATTCACTCAAATTATGTACATGTCTTGTTATGAGACAAACAAAGCTTGCAATATTTGCATACTTAGCTTTAATAAAATTATATCTTGACAGAGTTGTCATGCAAAGCAGCCCGACAGCTATGTAAAAACGGCTATTGGTAAGTCCGGCCAAGGTGTCTGATACCAGAGATGTGCTTTTCAAACTAGGGATAAGACATTTATACCAGAAGAGAACAGATCTAGTTAGCCTTTCGTGTACTCTTTAAAACTCACAAGCACACACTTACGCATTTTTAAACAAGAGGTGGTAGAGTGTGAGGAGAAGTGGAAAGGTGTGTGTGTGAGGGGGGAGGGGGGGGGCTAATGGCTAATTAAAAGATAAAAAAGAATTACCTAATGCTGGTAAAATCTTCTTGTACATCATCGTGTCTGCCGGAGATCTTCTCTTCATAAATATCGCAAAATTTCAAAATATTACATTATATCAGAAGCTAAGTGTTTGATATGCACATATATACAATGTGAATATAATATATAATTATACTACATACAAATGAAGTATACTACATACATGTCTGTGCACTCTTTATGCTCTGTGTGATTTATTAGAACAATCTTTGAAGGTTTGAATTAAAAGTATGAACAGGATGTTGCCAGTTTTGTCAGTATGAGATTATGCAATCAAAGGCGCGTCCCTTCTCAAACATTAACAAATTACGAGGTTAATTTTTATGCAGGCATTCTTTCACACAATAGACTAAAATGTTTGTGGGTTCAGGAAACACGTAGGCATTTTACATAAATATTTCTCACTCAGGACAATATAATGTCATGCTATTTTTGATGTTTGTTTAGAATTCCTCCATTTATTGATAATCATCGTCAAATTTTAAGCCAAATAGGCTTTTTTCCACGTTAAAAAAAAGTCAAACATTTTTTGAAGCAATCAGGCAAGCCAGCCACACAGAGCCAGGTCAAATAAACATCTTGAGCCTAAAAATGCAAGAAGTATTGGCCATTCATGAAAAATAATGAAGCTGCCAGCACTGTTTGTTTGGAGCATTTCATTTCATAATAACCAAATGAAGTTTTCAGTGGACAGGCTATGCTCCACCCCGCAATCAGGAGGATTACCAAGCATTTGAGCAAACAAATTTCCAAGCGGGCCTAGCGAACAAATAATCTGAGAAGATTATGAGTTAACCCTTTCTTTGTGCCTTCTTTTAAGGCTTTTTACTGCTGCTCCTTCTCAGTTATAATCGGAATTCTCCGCCAGTTTTCATCGAGATAACCAGTCGCAGGAGGCTGAAAATTGTTAAAAACCACACATGAATATTGCCGGGGCGATTTAGGGTTTTCACTTTAAAAAAAAGTTGTAGTAGCAAACAAAGAGTTGATAAAATTCAGCATTTAGCCCTCTCAATTAGAGATTTCCATTCGTTTTCTCGTTATTTCCTCTATGCCTTAATATTGATTGATAAATACTAAATATGAACACTGATGGTAAGATAGTCTGGGTTTTGATTGGAAAAAAAAGGTGATAATAGCAACAAAAATCGGTATAATTAATTTTGACCCTCCAAATGCGAGATTCCTATTCCTTTTCTGTTGTTCCTTCCCTTTAAAAAAATCGTGTTTTTCATCAGTTATTTAAAAACAAACATGAATGTTTCTGCTAAATTTTGGGTTTTCCATAACAAAAAAAAAAAAAAAAAAAGAAAGAAAAGTTGCAGTAATCAGGTCTAAGATTTGGAGATGATTGCTCAAAATCCTGTGCTCCCAATCATGAAAATCCTAGGCTTAAACGAGGAACGTAATTTTTTCCTCCCACGGTCGTTAACATTTACTCCATTTCAAATCCAAGATGCCAAGAAATAAAATCTCCTCAGCTTTCTCTTAACTCCCAGGGAAGGAAGGAAAATGAAAGACAAAATAAATTTCTCTTTCTGCAGAACAAATGGCCGTGGATGGAGTTGGTGTTACACTAGAGCTTATATAATAGTTTTGCCGGTGTAGTACTTCGATTGCATCAGTATTAACCTTTGAAGTTTAAAGGGGCTGATCTCGTCAACAACGTCCATTTACATTGAACTCGAATTACTTTTCCAAATAACCCCTGCAATCATAGGAAAGTTACCGTCTAAATTTCCCGAAAATGACTCAATATCGCTATTGAAATCTTATTTTACTACCGACATTTATAAAATTTAAAGTAGGCTACTTACTGACTTTTGGGATCAGATGGTCAAATCAGACTGAGTGGTCAATCTGCATCGTTTGATTTGATTCGAGACATTGGATTAAATCTTGTAGATTCCAGGTCTAGACTCTAGACTTGAGAAGGGAGAAGTTCCACACAGGCCACACGGATTCAGTCTCGGGGTTAGATTTAGGGTTAAGGTTAGATTAAGGGTTAAACTAATGTGAGATATATAGTTTTTTTCATGTACTCTGGCATATTTAGATGCAATATTAAGACCACCTGGTAGCAAATATTAATGTGAGATATAGAGTTTTTTTCATGTGCTCTGGCATATTTAGTTGCAATATTAAGACCACCTGGTAGCAAACAGACCATTTTGACCACCTGTCGCTATAGCCTCGTCCTTCAAAGTAACGAGCTAATACCATAAACATATTTCAAAGCTTATGTCCATGCTATACGGTTTGTGTCCAGTCTTCAGTTCCCTTAAAGCGAACTGGAATCTACTATTTGAACTTTTGGTTCAGATTTTGGTTCGGTCGGGCTGTTTCCATTTGCTGAGCAGAGCAAAATCTAGGTCTGGTTATAGTTCAATGTGCGGAATCCAAAGCATAATCATGATTCTAACACTCCGGCCCTATCCAGTTTGAATTCTTAAATGCTCTGGAGTAAGGAGGAAGGGTGTTTAAGCATAAATTATGTGTTTGCCTTGTAATTATTTCTTTTTTAAATAAGGAAAGAAAACATTTAAAAAATGAAAGAAACAGGAAAAGGAAAAAAAAAGAATGAATAAAAGAAAGAAAGAAAGAAAGAAAGAAAGAAAGAAAGAAAGAAAGAAGAAGAGTGGGAGACACGGGTGGTTCCGGGTTATTCTAATGCACATTCACCGCTATAATTATCAAATCGACGGTCAACCTTCGCAGTTGATCTGCCTTCACAATTGAATGAAAAATACGAATTACCCGATTCGAATTAAATGGCGAAAATTCGAAAGGAAAAGGAATCAATTTCTTTCAATTTCCGGAACAATGTGTAAAGTTATCTGCTTCCAGCTCCCTGCGCACCCCCCCCTTTCTTTCTCTCTCTTTTTTTAAAAATTATTTTTATTAAAAAAAAAATAAATTGATAAAATTGAATGGTATACACATACCAGTAGATTAAAAAATTTTGTTCTGGAAATGGAACACGTTTCATATCAGTTAATCGATAAATTAAATATGATTGTCACTTACTGAATTCCACCCAGAATATGAGAATATTGGTGTTTATTCTGCCCCCCCCCCACCCTGTTAAATCTAGTAAGTCTGCCCCCTCTCCCCATGTTAAATCTACTAAGTCTGTCTAATACTGATTTAAATCTTAAAGACTCATAACATCTAAAACAGATATAGTGAATCAGTTTTTATACGTTTGCATCGAAATGAGAGGCTGAGGAAGACAGAGAGAATAAGGTGTAAGCTACAATTGCGCATGTTTGCAGGTGGTCAACACTACATATTATATGATATCAACGAAATAAGGTCCAGAGAACAACCTTAATCAGTGGCGCAATGCTTAGGAGCACCGCCTAAAAACTTCCATTAGGATAGAAATTTGAATCTTATCAAGGAATCGGAACAGTTAGAGCATGCATTTCTTTTTTAGAGACTCAACTGTCTCCTGGCTTTTTGTGTCTGGAAGCCTGACGTCTAGCCTTCTCGGAAAAGGGCGAATATATTTCAGGAGTGCCGTGCCTACGTTACGCTACAGAATATAATAATAATAATAATAATAGTTGTAGTAATATAATAATAATAATAGCAATAATATATAGCACTCATCCACTGAAGGTGATTGAAGGAGCTTTCATTATGGTCATAAATATTTCATTCAATATACCCAAGCGTATTTCTTTTGCGGCAAGGCAATGATTACTTCGATCAATCTGACTGATTTTATCTATCATAAAATTCAGTGCAAATCGAAATAGCTAGTCAACACAACCAATCTTGGCACATATGTGAAAATGGCATGGCAAATTGTCATATCGTGTAAATTTGTGAGTCTGGTTATGGGAATATCTACCTTTGTTAAGGTGTATGGGGCTCCTTTAACCTTTTACCCATCTACAAAACCCATAGCTTTGCTCGTCTTCCCTATGCAATTTTGAGTTAGTAAATGTGATTGTAGACTTTCAATTACTAAATATGGTTGTAAACGTTTTTAAGAGTGGCCTTATCGCTGCTTTAATTATGCTTTTATGGAAGTCTAAGTGGTCAGAAGAAAAATGAGCAGAAGGTCTGGAGATTTTGAACATACATTTGACGCTGACAGCGGCCTCTCCGCCTACTCTTACAACGATTTTGAACTGTCAATGTTTCTTTGAGCTGTAAAATGCATACATAGGACCTTTGAATATTTTCGTCCCTATTCGAGAGGGCTAGACATCGGACTTCCCTATCCAAGAAGTCAGTACATGAACACGTCAGTTTCATTTTTTTCCCGCCTCACTGAAGAGACGGAATTCGACACTTCAACATTTTCATTGGGAAACAAAATAATATCTAACTTCTCAACCATGGAATCTCTTTCCTTCTGCATGTCGGTCTTGCTAGAAATTGTCCCATGATCACTCAGTGCCTTATTGAGGTGGTGACAATCTTGAAGACTCTTTGTTGTCAAATATGTTAGAAGGTGAGGCGCTAGGCAAACATGGACAGGAGGAATCACACTTCGAAAGTTGAAACTTTGTCACATCACAGCTGTTACAAATATTTGTTCATTTTGGTATTGTTTTATTTCTTTTTTTCGTGGGGAGGCAGATTAGATTCAAAATCTCGTCAAGCAGACTCTGTATAAAAATATGTTCAAATTATTGAAGAAAATCGGGCACAACTCAGATTTGCTTGAGTAGATACAAATTACAAGAGATATTTACGAGTCTTTGCAGGGACTGAAACATCTGTGATTTCTGAAAATGGTCCAGAAACGATCAGAGATTTGGGAAACGCACCTTGTTTCTGACGCAGTTACATCTGTGAGGATGGAGATAAAGTGTAGAAATCCATGACATACAGGTTCAATCAGAATACCAGACCACAGGAAACTTCCCTTAACAGAGAAAAGGGGGAAATGTGGAAATAATGGCAAGAGATTCAAGAAAAGAAAATATTGTTATGATTTCTTTTTTTCTAATCGTTTATGCATCGGGTTTCTCATCTTTCGTTCTTGTGCTCTAAGACCTAAGCGAAGAAATTTTTAAATGGACACAAGAGATTGAAGATAAAAAAAAATACACAAGAAATTGAGGACTTAGAAGAAAATGCATCCCTAAACTATGGCAGTAATACAGTATGAGGAATTGAGAAGGAAGAGGAAAACGGTTGGGGAGGCGGGGGGAGGGGGGTTGGACGTGTTTTTATTATTATTGTTATTGTTATTATTATTATTATGACAAACTGTCTATTTTCATCTTTTCCATTGAATTCTTCATGTTCAAATTTGAGGAAAACGGTGGGGAAAAAAAAAAAATTCTCGAACAGTTGCAAAGCAACGCTGTCATCTCGGATTTTGGATTCTGACTTCTCTAAAATGGCTGTCTTTGAAATCTATCTCTTCTGCCAAATATCAGTGGAACATGATGAAACTTGGTCAAAATGACATTTAGCATGTTATGTAAAAGTTGCGTATTTCCAGGTCTTCGAGTGGAAAAAAATTGTAGAAATGTTTGAAAATGCCACGTAGTGAAATTTCACATTTGGCCTTGTTTTTTTCATAACAAACTTATTTTTCTCCAAAATATACCAACAGAATGGCCCGCGCATAGATATGTTTCTTGGTCTTGTTGTGAAAGTGATCTATGCCACATGTGGTGAGAACCGCTCTAGAAATAAAAAAAAGTAGATAGCAAAATTGTGACAAAAATCGGGTTTAGAGAACAACGTCTTCAATTTTTTTGTCAGTTATTGATTCGTCCTTTAGCCCCAAAACAGCATTTTTTCACATACTATCCCTCGATCCATGACTTTTGTGTGTCTCTCTCCCTCCTCCCCCCCCCCCTCCTCTTTTTCCCCCGGCTTTATGTTCACGTCTTTTCTTGGATTTTGCTCCTTACCCCCTATTACCATAAGGGTAACTTCCAGGTTCTTGAGGGCTCCATATCATTCTCTATCAAATCCAAGAATATTTTGAGCTTTACAATGGCAGATAGTCCACAACTGTGCTCTGACGCAGCAAAATAAGAGAATTTCACTCTTCATAGGAGGTGGAAGTTCATTTTAGAGCGCCTGATGAAAACTTGCACTGAATTCATCGTGGACTGAATCTATTTCATCTCAAAGTGGTCAGGTAATGTCCATTCCTGGCATTTGGAATCACGATATTGCTAGAAGAGGTCATAATCAAGTGTTTTATGCACGCTTTGCCTGCATCCGATCAAATAGTGATAATCTACCATGGTACCAATGCATATAGCTACCAGAGGGAGCCAGCTCCTGATTGACGGTAGGCTGGGACATGTAATGCGTTAAATGACCTTGGGTCAAGCCCATTAGAATAGACATATCAACTTTTAAGGCTTTTTTTTTTATATTCAGGACGTCGAAAAGAAAACAAAAACTCAATTTTTGGAGTAAAAACCATATTTCAGGATTCTCTCTCTCTCTCTGTGTCTTTCACATTTTCTTCTTTTTTTTTCTCGTCTTCTTTCTCTTTCTTTCTCTTTTTGACACTTACACACACAACTCTCTCTTTCTCTATGATGTGTTTGCATTTTCTGACCTGCCGTACTCAAAGAAAGACATCGGCATGCAGGTGAGAGAGAGAGAGAGAGAAAACTATATCAAGTGTTATCAATACTGGATCAGCTCCACCTGTTGCAAGTCCCAGGCAATCTTTCACAGTGGCAGGTGATGTCATAGATATGCCAAAATACCACTCTATCAACTGCTGATACATTCACATGCTAGAGAGTTAGTGGAAGCGAAGATTTTGGTATTCTTCTTTACTCAGATCACAGTATGCACATTTTTAGCTACATGTTTACACAC
>JBCEWB010146092.1:0-10811 GCA_039654565.1 Peronia peronii | reverse complement strand
TCTCGTGGGAGGGAACAATAGCAAGAGTATTATCTTACATTTGACGACGCAGTCTCATGGGACGCGTCACCGCTTCCATGTATCGCACTTTCAAACTTCTGGGACATAATAGTGAGAGGTACAAAGGTTAAGCTAGTACATTCGTTCAAAATCTCACCAGCTCACACTAAATATCATAAAAGCATAAGATACTAGCTCAAATCTGATTTCAGATCTGGATTCGGCGACCCACAGTTATTTAAAAACACTTAAAAACTAAGAAATTATAACATGACACGATCCCAGGTGGCAGGAAAATTAAAGGTGGAAATTTGTTGACCATTGTTATCATAAATCATAGTCTGCACGAGTAGTAATACAAATATGCCATTGGTATTATGTAGCTAGCCTTTCAATCCAAAGAAAGTAGGATTGTCTCGGCTTTAAGTGCCTACCTCCTGCTGTTGATGAAAAGAATTTTTTGTGGGAAGAAATTTGGAATTTGGAAATTTGGCCCGGACAGGGACGTCTCCCTCTACTCTTCATTTGACTTTTAACTGCCAAGGGTTCTTAAACGTGCGTGGTTTACACACGGAACCTCCGAAATATATTCTCCCTTGTTCGAGAATTCTAGACGTCGAGCTTCTTCACCCATGAAGCCAGGGAACCGTTGTGTCACTGAAAACAATTGCAGGTTCTAACATCCAAATCTTTCCCGTCCCCTGATGGCAGGATCCGAGACTCGAACCCGCGACGTCCATGATCTAAGTTTTTCGCCGAGTAGCAGACACCTAACCACACAGCCACGGCGACTCCCCAGATGCGCCTTTTTTTTTTTTTTTCAAGCCTTTCAATCCCAAGAAAATGGAATTATCTCGGCTTTAAGTGCTTGCCTGATTTTAGTGAGATTAACTGTCAAGGGTTCTTTAACGTGCGTAACGTATACACAGGACCTCCGAAATATATTTGCCCTTATCCAAGAAGGCTAGACGTCGGACTTCCTTAGTTAAGAAGCCGGGGGCCGTTGAGCCACTGAAAAAAAGAAAAAATGCAGGTTTCAATTTTCGTATCCTGCCTATCCCCCCCCCCCCGGTAGCGAGTCGAACCGCAACCCACGGTGTGAGTTGTTCACCACGGAGCAGACACCAAACCACATGGCCACGGCGACCCCTTCGGATACACCATGTTGAGTGAAAGTCCAATTTATAAAGAGAAGACACTGGTGATCAGTTTGGATTCTTCCGGTGGAGGTGAATTATAACATGACACGGGTTGTCAAAAGGGTACAGAAAGGTAATCAGGTACAGGTCTTCAGATAAGCTACCGTTCGGTAGATATCGCACTTCCGTTCCCCGAGAGACATATCTGAGACAGGCAAGCACACCAAAAAAGAAAAAAACAAAAACAAAAACGTGACAATTGTAGCCAGTTGACGAAGGAAGCTCTAATGTCACTGTGTTTGTTGACGAAGGAAGTTCTGACGCTCGTTTGTTTTTTAAGCTGATTTTTTTAAAAACAAGACTTATAACGGTTTTGAAACATATTATTGTTTTGTTGCTATTTTCTGATGTTTCCTTGCGCTGTCCGTATGTATGTGTGTGTTTGTGCATGTGTGCATGTATGTAGAGAGAGTGTGTGTAGGCATAACATCGTTGGCTTTGGTTGTTGCTGTGTTGCTGTTGTTATTTTTAGCACATCTAATTTTAGCTCTGGGGTTCTGGTATTCACTTTTACATGTTCCATATTTATAATATTGACCACAACTGTCTCACGTATCGAAAGGCTAGACAGGATTCACTTTGTTGCAGAAAAGTTTCGTATTCAGTTTTAATACATCTACAGCAATGAACCATTTTGATCGTCAGCTAAAGTACTTTCTTTTGCTATGATCAAGTACATTTTCTCTTTGCTATTTGAAACATGAGTCACGGAAAGTTCTGAGAAATTCACCATGTGATGAAACCGCTTTTTTTTTTTCTATCTTCATAATTTTAGTGGTTTTTCGTTTTTTGTTTTGTTTTTTGTTTTTTGTTTTGTTGGTTTTTGTTGTTGTTGTTTTGTTTGTTCGCTTGTTTGTTTGTTTGTTTTCAGGTGTTTGAAATGAACCGAAGCAAAAGACAATGCAAGTATTATTATGCCTCATGTATTTGGCAAATGAAACAACTAGACAGCTGAAAAAAAAATCATTTTGATTCTTTGAACATGAATGATGTCCTCTCTTTTTGAGAAGAGGGACGGAGGGGGGGGGGGGGGGGGACAGGAGAGGGGCGAGAAGAGCGGAGTCTACGCTCCACAGAAGGACTGGTACTCTAGTCTGAATGGTTCTCGTAAACAATCGATCACTGTAAAGTGCACCACGAACTGAACTTTTTTGTTGTTGTTTTTAAACATACTTATTTTCATCAACTCCAACCTATCTACATGTTAGCCAATTCACAATGTTATCCTATCGGAATCATATAACCAACTTTACTACATTCATAAAAATTTAAGCTTACATTCTTATGATAATTCGTATTACTTTATCATTTATTTTGTATTTTCTTTATAACTTTTTGTTTGCAAATCACACGGAAACTGTGGTACGTAATAAATATAATTGTCTGCATTAGCTTTTAATTTTTTTTTAGAAAAGGGTGTTTAAATTAATTTTTATAAAATCGAAGGAGACGCTTCAAGCTTAAGACTCGACTGGGTCTGTAGCCCAATTTTTGTCAGAAGATCAAAGCTTCATGAGTGCCGATGAAAAGAGTTAATAATTGTTGTACTTTCTATATTATAATTGTAATGAATGACACTTGTCTTTGATGCCTGATTAGTGAAAACGCTGTTGCAGCCCACCATGGCTAGCTTACTTTTACTTGTTTATTTATAGTAAACTTCGGTTATTTCACACAAAAATAACTAGCCTACATTCACTCGGAGAGAGATCCAATTAAGATGGAGACCAAAGCAAAATTCGTATATGGGCCTATCGTAAAAAGTTGACGGTTAAGAAGAGGCAGAACATTTGCAGATTCAGGTGGAGAGAAGGAGGAGAGAAAATGTTAATGTCTGAGCCAAAATTCCACTTCAGTTCCAAAATTTGCAATAAAAAATGCTTGAGTAGATTGAAGAAGACAGGGGCAGACATGTTGACTGGCCTAAGCAGCTCAGTTTCTGAAGGCAAGTTGCGCATAGATATCTTCAAACTCTGGCTGCAGATTGAAACCGCTGGGTTATTCAGCAAAATTCTGGGTGTTTCACGTCTCAGACAAGTGCACCTAGACTGCCAAATATGAAAGAAGTCCGGCAATGGTGGCAATCGTTAGAAATCTATCTATGGAATGACACTGGGTAGAGCTATACATTGCATATGCTCGGACTAACCATGTTCTACTGGTCCTAGAGAGCTGAAACTTTTACATCTCGAGGTACTCTCTATTAGCATTGAAGCACAACTGCATTTTCCAAAATCCAAAGACAAAGGAATGGCTCCTTTTTTGTTGAACACAAAAAGCGCCTTCTCGTTGTCACTGGATCGCTTCCCTCTCATTAGATCTTTGACTGACGGGAACAAGAAAAAGTCACATGGAGCTATGTCTGGTGAGTAAGGCAGTGTGGGAAAGATTTTACGCTTTCTTTCCAAGTACACCAAAGTCACGTGTGCTTTGTGAGCATTTGCATTATGTGGTGCAGCTTAAGCCTTCGAGTGTCCATTCTGGGACGCTTTTGTGCCCACCCATGGAGAGTCTTTGGTAAACAGTTATTGATATATCATAAGGCAGTGACAGTTCTTTGATCCTCTGCAGGAATTGTTATAATATGGCCAAATTTTCCAAAAAAGAAAAAAAAAATGACACTATCAGTGCTCTTCGACCGCTTAAATTTTACAAGCCATCTCCAACACCTCCCAACACATGCTTTGTTGCTTGCTTTCAGGATTCTAATTGTACCTTATGTGTCGTCTCCAGTCATGACTTTATACGCCTTCATCATATTTTCTAAACATATTTTGACAAAACTCAACTCTAGGCACAGACCATCCTTAGCTTTAAGTGTTCATGTAATATTTTATAGACACTAGTGGATGAAAAGCCAAGTTTCTCCTGCCTTTCCTCATAATTATGTTATTCTCCTGTCTCTATCCACCAGCCTTTGCACAGTTTCTGTTTTCATTTGTAGTTACACAGACGGCTCTTCCAGGGGAGGGATCTACTTTGGTGATCTCTCTGCCACACGAAAATTTCTTATACCATTTGTAAACAGATTAATTTGGAAGGGACAGACTCTTCAAATATTGCGGTCAACTGATCAAGACTTTCCATAGCAGTTAAAGTCCTTTTTTTAACCATACAAAATCAATACTTGAAAATCATGAGCGTTTAGCTCCATTTTGATGTTCGAAGACGGCCTTATCTCATCTGACACTTCCGGCCATAAAACACATCATTTTGATCGAAAAATTATGAAAACACTTTCCCAATCTTATAAAGCATTTTTATACACTACCCCCAAATTTGAAGCCAATAGGGCCAGCAGAAATAGTTAGTTGAGTATAAAAAAAAAGGTATATTTCGTATACATCTATTTTTTTGTATGCTGTTAATCTTTTTTTATTGGCGCCTCAGGAATCATACTGGGAGATAAACTATACACGCTCTTTTCTTATAAAAAGAATTTGAGTTTTCTCCCTTAATAAGCGGCGCTCTTGTATGGAATCATTGGACTGTTACTTGTCACATGCTCGTTTCCAGTTGGCCCTGAGATAGGCCTACACGAGTGAAGTATTATCAATAGCAAAGAAACACTCATGCTCAGGCGTACAGGAAATGCAGTTGGCAAGATTGATCGTCCATAATGGACCACCGATCTGGCCACTGCTGATAAGAGTGCATTGGTCAGGTAGGTCTGGTTTCTTCTACTTCTTTCAAATTAAAATCCAGTTCATTTGATTCTAACGAAATCTATTCCGCTTCCTTATTATTACAGTGGTCAGCTAAAGGCTTTTGCATCACTTTGAAGTGCTTGAATGGTCTTCATCCTATTCGATCGAAGGTCGAAGACGTGGTTCGACTGTCTTCAAAGATCATCCATTTGCTTTTCCTAGAATTAGATCAAGATCTAGATCAAGATCCTCGATCTAGTTGGACCGTTGACAGTGCCACAACACGGGCAAGACGCTGAATTTTGTCCTACGTAAGTTGAAAATTGATATACACATATTTAAGGTGAAGTTGATCTAAGTCTAGATTAGATCTAGATCTACATCTAGTTTACATGAGTTTTTAGATTTTAAGTATAAATGATTATTTTATCCTGCCATATAGAGCTATGAATTATTACAAGTGATTTTATGTTGTATTTGGTGGGGTTTATTTTACTAGTTTTCTTTTTTATATTTTCTCTTAGTTTCAGTCAGAGAAAAGTAGCCTAGTGGATTCATAGTCAGTGCTTGCTCATTATTGTTAACATTACGGCAAAATTACAGGTGTAGATTTGGCCCTGTTCTTTGAGATCCAACTTAGACATGAAACAAAAGATATAAAGGCACCAATGCAAATCTAATGAAAAAACCTTGTGCATCTTGAGAACTATGCATTGTTGAGAAGAAAATTTAACATATATAGATCTACATGTAGTAGATCTTGCTGAAAGACATGAGTAGCAAAGTATGACGTGATAGAAAGTATGACATGATAGATTCAAGAGTTTAAAAATATTCCATAAACTGAATTTTTGGGTCAGTTAATATGAAGCAGAGAATGATGATCAATTGTATGGTTAAAATCATCGTATAATTTGATTATCCTTATAAAGAACTGATAATATTTTATTGACCACATCCAATTTGACTCATCTATAATGAATCTGAGGAGATTTTACCACAGTAAATAATGTGAAAAGTAACTGATGATATGGTTGTAAATAGCTAAATAACTGTTTATACCATTTGCTCACTGAAAGTTATTCCATGAAAATTGATTACAGTTCCAAATTTTAGCAATTTATTCTTTCCAGTTACAGTCAGACACACTTTGGCTGATCATTCAGACACTAAGCTTGTAACTCATGTTGTTTATTTTTTTGTGTATAGGCACTGTCTTCAGAGAAATCTCAACTCAATCAGACCAACATGGTGTCCAAGCTGAATAGTAATGGAGAATATCTTCCATTTTATGGATACACTGTGCTCAGCATGGTGGAGGGCAACTTTGAACCAGTTGAAGCTTTCATAAAAAGAAGTTCATCTCTGAACAAACACGTGGCTGGTTTGCCTGCAGAGTCATTTCATGTCACTCTTTACAATATCTTTACTCACCGCAGTGTGCCTCAGAAATATCTACCCAAATCTGGTGTTGTTCCTTTGGACAAATGGCTTGATATGGATCAGTTGTACCCTGATATGTCTGCAGCTCAGAAGGCATGTGATCGACTTAAAGGACACATAACCATGAGGAAGGAAAAATTTTTCCTTGGAAACTTGCCGGGCCAGCCATTGGTATTTGAAGTCAACTTATCAAACGAGGATGAAATTTCTAAACTGAGAGCAGAATGTGCAGAGATCTTCCAAAAGCCAGATCCACTAAAATTTCATGTCACATTGGGATATATATTTAAGGAAATTGATAAACAAATGGCTGAAGAAATTAACAAGGAGTTAGCTCTCTTATGGGAGCTACTCAAAGAGGAGTACACACTATATAAACCTAGTGTGTATTTCTTCAAGTCCATGGAAGAGTTTATTCCATTTAATACTATAAGGGGTTTTGAATGAAACATAGAGATCTAATTTAATTTCAACAGTAAGAGTTATTCTTGATATCAAAAAGAACAGAGGCATCTTTAACAGCAATAAGTTTATCGCTGTTTGCTTCCTAATGTCAGATATTGGGAATAGATCCTAAAGGATGTGCACAGCCACCCCTCCAAAATGAACAAAGATAGACAAATGGTTATACAGTATACTGCAGTTACTAATAGCTGTATTTTGTGTACTGCTGTATGTCTTTAGCAGAGTCATTTTGTATGTTTATGGTCTCAATTTTATTTGCTTGCACATATAACATGTCTTTTTAGAATTGTCAGTGCACAGCATATATATATATTTTCACCATGGAAAGAATGGTGAGCAAGAATAATGCTATATTTTCTGTAACTTGATGACAGCACATAAATTGTATACATCTGACCTGAGACTGGATAAATCACAACAAGAGTTTAAATGAGTTGTGAATAAATTACTTTAATGGCTGATATCTACTCTAAAGTATATTTTTAAAAGCTCACAAGAAAAAGAAAACAGAGGAGTAGCAAGAATTCTGAATGTTGATAGAGATGAAATATGATTATTTAACAATTATATTTGCCAACAATAATTTAGAGGCACGAAAATTTGATTATCCAAAAACACGTCAACATGTCATCATGAATATACTTTTTTTTTTGTATATGTATTTGTCAAATCACTATATTTGTATATATTTCACTGCATTGCAATGGCCATCTATATATTTATAATACATGTCTCACAATAAAATAAAGAGATCATCACAGGCATAAAATGTGAAATGTGATTTACCATTAACTGTATTTCAGTTTCTGCCTGTTGTCAGTATCAGCTTAATATTACTGATTCATTACACAAAATGTAATGCTTATATCTGAGTGCAATTGTAAATTGTGTTCATGTATTATATTATGCAACCTTATGCAATATATAGCCTGTATGTCTATTATTTCTATGTTTTACTGTATGGAAGTTTCATGTAGAAATTCTAAAGAATTAATATGAAACACCTGAACATGTAGTAAATAGCTTATAAGCGTCTGATTATTTGATAAGCCTTTAATCGAAGGACAGTGCACACGTAGTAGTTATTATCTTTTTAGATGATTATGTTTCTGTATTTGTTTCATTTCTATCATTTTTAGAATAGATATCCTCATCAATAAACTGCATTTAAACATAATTAGTAGGATTACTGTTTTCCTTGTTTTCAGTCAAGAATGTCATTTTCTGTTGAATCTGAGTTTGCTGTGCTGTTTCCCACTTACATGTGCATGTAATGAATCTATCCGTGTTCTGGTAGGGCCTACATATATTATAACCCCTTGCTGCCAAGTATTTCATCTTTTCACAGCCAGTGCAGACTCTAACAAGAAACTGGTTCAGCTGTTCATTCTGGGAAATTCTAGCAGATGCTTAGGATGATTGCTTCTTTTCAGCTATTTTTTTTTTTTCAGTTTTAACTCAGTTTTGGGCACTCACTTGGATGATGATCAAGAATCCTACATTTGGGCCCAGAATCAATTAAGTGCAGCAAACACGAGAGTTAATTCTGAGTGGTTGTGTTCAAAAGGGAAAATGAGTATCATGCATACTAAGCCTTGAGCTGAAATATACTTATGTTTCTTGTCTGTGTAGTTGTTCATCGTGACTGTGGAATCAGTATAATGATAGAGGGCATTTATTCAGCATTTCACCCGCTTTGAACTTGCGCTGAACAGAACCAAGATTTTTTTAAGCGGCACATATTATGATGCATATCTGAGTAAACAATAGTGATATATTAGCAAGTTTAATCAATATGTGCTCACATATAGGCCTACCTTGTAATTATAGTCTAGGCTTATAACAGCCATACTTGTAACAACATCAGACATGGCTGGCATCAATTCCTAAAGAATAGTAGTACATAATTTGCATTGCTCCACAGAATATGACCTCTGCAATCCATTTTTCTTTATTGCATCAGTGACTTTAACACAACAAGTGTCAAGAGGTTGATCTTTTGCAACAGTTGGTTTTTAATACTTTCCACATTAAATCATATACATGTAAGTTTGAATAATTTTTCATGGTTGTGAAGGAGCAGAGCTTTTGTCAGGTTTAAAAATATATTTTTTTCAAAACTTGATAGATTTTTCATGTCTACCATAATTTCAGTTGTATATATATTGACCCCTTTTGGGTTAACAGAACAAAATCACCAATGTGTTAAAAAGTATAATGGTCAAAACAGTGCATCGGTTTTGTCCTGTTTTGCACCCTCACCTCAAAATTGTGTCGGTGAGCAAAGGAGAAAGCCCCAATTTGTTTGTATCGGTTTTGCACCCTCAAAATTGTGTCAGTGAGCAAAGTGAGAAAGCCCCAATTTGTTTGTATCTCTAGATCATTAAAAAAAAGAAAAGAATAGGATCAAAATCATAACATATTTTCTCCTCTGTTTATTGCAAGTTTACCAAATCGTTGATCAGTGAAACAGCTATCACCTCAGTAGTATGTGGTCATTTACTTGCACAGTAGTCTGATTAGAAACTGAGTAAAATTACGTTCTGTTATGAATAGGATAGACTTAAGGGGAGTGAGAAAATGAAAATATTGATGACATCACTCAGTCTGGATTAAGCACTATTCCGTGGTCTTACTAAAAAGATATAAAATGTTATAAATGATATTAAATGTATAACACAGTTTTGCGAAATTTTAATCTCTTCAGCATCATGCAAATAGTTCATCTTCAATCTTTGTCAATAAACTCTCAGTTTTTATTTGTTTGTTTGTTGATATTTTATTTTATTGATTTTTGCATTACACATTCAAACATTGAACCACATGCTGAATTCTAATCCCTTTACCATTAAGCAAAAACTTAATCACTCAACCTTTCTCAGTAAACTCTTTTGATTGTATGTTTATTTATTTATAGTTATTTCATTTCAGAATATATTCAAAGATTGAACTACAGGCTCAATTTTAGTTCCTTGACTATTAAGCAAAAAACTTAATCACTCAGTCTTTCATAATTCACCTCTCTCAGTTGTATGTTTATTCATTTATTTTTATTTTATTTTATTTTGCAGAACACATTCAAACGTTGAACTACAGATATGCCAAAAGAAACAGTAATAGGAACAGGCATGCAGACTGTCAAAGTTCATCGAGCTGGAGTGATCATCATCTTGGTCATTTCACTGGGTGCCTTGTACCTCCTGTATAATTACATGAAAGGTAATCCTAGGTCATAATATCACTTTCAATTATTAGCTTCACGCTTGTTTCTAGATAATAAGATGTGCTTCTTTCCTTTTTTTTTCTTTTTTAAAAATTTTTGAACTAGTTGTTTGTACTTGCAATGCGAGCAATCACGGTTATCTAGATGGCAAATTGTCCACATGGATGAACTGAGACTCCTGACTGTCAGTTTTTAAACCATTCTGTTAAATCTAAAGCTGCAGACTAGATTCGCTTTCAGTCATTTGTTTTAGGTTGATACGTGAAAGTTACAAAACTACTAACAAATGGGAGCACGTTTTTTAAAACGGAGTTGGTTTCTTTCTTTTGGGTTCATGACTTTCATGGTCTCTCGTCCTTTTTTTTCTATGAGCAAATGATCTTAATGCCCAACTAAAAAAAACAAAAACAGCCTTCACTTTCTGTCCTGTTTGGGGTTCCATAGTGAAGTATGTTTACTTTTTTTTTTTCTTCATACATCTACATGGAGTTGTTTCATCGTGGACAACGAACGCTTGATAATTATTTAAGCTGCGGGAAAAGGAACCCTAGTGTATAGTAAATCTAATCCTGTTTATATACAACAGAAAATTACATGTAATAATAAGTGCTTAATGAAAACAAACGGGCACAGTTATCAATAAAAATGTAATGATAAGTTAAGCTGTAGTATTCTTTTTATTTACCCCCTCCCCCAACTCTCTCACTCTCTGTTCCCTTCTCACTCACAGTAGAGGCTCACTGTCACACGCATAAAAATACATGTATGTACGTTAGTATATAAATATACACACACATTAACTCTAGAACTGCAATCCAGCCTAAGGGCAGCAAC
>JBCEWB010146081.1:0-10811 GCA_039654565.1 Peronia peronii | reverse complement strand
AAGTTAGAGCTGTGAAAAGAACTGTTGATGAGTAGGTTTTAGCCCTGAAAAGGACTGTTAATGCTTTAGTCCTAAAAGGGGCAGCTGAGCAAATTTACCCCTGAAATAGTTTTAACTCTGAAAACAGTTAAAGGAAGCCATCACATAGTCTGTGAGGATATAAGCAAGTCAACCCGCAAGTGGAAATAAAAAACAAAAAAAACTAGCACAATGTAGAATCTGGCTTATCCCGTCCTGGTATGAAAACCAACATCATAACACTGGCGCAGCGCTCTGTTGTGGCGTAACTACACACTTCGTAACACATGTAGGTATACTAGTACATTTATGTGTGTACCTGTACTATTAAGTTCTGCTAAGATGCTTGATTATTGATCGATTGTCAGCAGTGCTGGCCCTGATACACTGTTTATCTCCCACCCACGAACACATGGCCTACTTACACTGCGCACGAGCCACAATACATTGTCTAACCCCTCTCGCCCCATCCGCGGCACTGTCTCCTTTGTTTTCAAAATGCCGGCATCCGTGTTGGTGGAAACCACCTGGAGATGACAGTAGCCGATTTTTACCTTTGTGGTGGTGCTGACCAGTTCGATTTAAAGAAAATACACGCTGATGGCTTCGATTTATGCAAGAGGCATTTAATAGGCGCAAAGAGGAAACAAAATCTATTGTTTCATTTTTATTCGATTTATCAGAAATTCGTTTTATCAGAGTTCGGTTTGTGTGGACTCGATTGTAGATTGTAAAGCATGACGTGGTTTGGTTATCTGTACTATAAATCTAAAACAAAACCCATGAAAGGCTTACGGACTTGAACTGGAAGCAGAAATGTGACGCCCGCTTTGTGACCAAAGTATGTCTTTTCAATCAACAGAAATAAAAAAGAACAAATAGTGCCTACATATCTATATTATAAATCTGCAACAAAATCCATAGAAGGCCTATGGACTCAAAAACTACTGAGTGTATCCATATGAAATTTGGCACCCAACATTGCTGCATAAAGATCTGTGTTTCTACTTACATAGAACTAAAAAAAACTAACTTTGTTTAACACTATTGTAAAAAACACGATAAAAAGTGAGTAGGAAACTCGTGAGAGTGTTTGATCTGAATTGTATGTTCAATAGAATGGTATGTTTTGTTTGAGTACCATTCAGTTTAATCATCCAAAATACCAACATTGAGGTGTGCATGCTTGCCATACACTTTGAGTTACAGGGCAGTATCGGTTTGACCTCCCTCGAAAGTCATGAGTTCTCTTCTAGCGTTACAAAAAAATCTGTAATAGGAATGGTCTACATGATGAGAAATTGGTGTTTTTGTTAGTGCAACCCCTTTTGCCTACCATTGCCTTTCTTCTAATATTGTTATATTTGAAAAAAGGGTGGGCTAAGGAGAGGAATTAAGAGAATTACATGGTCAGTAAGGGGGTCTGGTATTGGCTTGCATTTGGTCATTCCGAAGCCTAGGTAGAGTCACTAAATGTTTTGAGGCTGATTATACCAGAGTTGGCCATCCAGATTGACAAGCTTGGCAGAGCGTGCTGCACAGTGTCATAACCTTAGAATAATTCTCAGCTCTAAAGTTAATGATTCGTGTTGTCAGAGAATCATCTTTGTATCTGGTGGAGTTGCTGAGAAAAGGAAATATTCCATATGTTGGTCTTGTTTGGTTTAACCCATTTAGTAACAGGCCTGACTAAATTTTGAAAGCTGGAAAGACCAGCTCAAGGGAGATAGTAAAGGCGAAAACTCCGATGATTGTAGAAAAAAATTAAGATAAAATACATTTTTACATGTTTTTTGCCTGAAATCAGATGCAGTTTGTTGAGAAATCAATGTTAAATGTGATGGATGTACTTGTTTTGGCGTACAGCAATGACAAAACAATAAAATTCAGACTGCACCCCTATCAGCTTCATTACACAGTTCTAGATCTAGATTTTTACTACTAGATTGACATTTAGATCTAGATCTAATTTCCTCACCATCACTGTGACTTTCCTCCTGTAAATTATGCTCGAATTCTTGATCTGTGTCTGATTTGTTATCAGCTGCATATTCCCTGTCGAAAACCTGTGTTTCTTCATCATGCTGTGATGGTCCCACACCATCTGTTTCTCAGACTGTTAAAAAATTTAGTGCGATCTTCAAACGATCGTAGCTTTCAAACTATTGTTCCAATATGGCAAAATTCGGCAGTGACTTTCTTTGAGTACTCTGAACCATGTTCCTGCAAGATATTATATTTAGGGCAGATATCCGTTTGTAAAGAAAACGAAAGTAAAGACTATACCAGGGGGCGTTATCGGGCGTTGTGGTACTGACTGGGTTAATGAGACAATTGATTTTGATGTAAATAGCAATGAGTACACCACTTGAATAAAATAATGTAGCTCAGTAGTAAGATGAGTTGATGATTTCAAACTGATAATACCAGCAAGCAACTATTTCAGTTTTTTTCTTTTTCTTTCAGGTGAAAACTTCACCTGGTGTGGAAAGCACCCCTCTACCTCTCGTGGTGTATTGGAAATGTGATGACAATGCCACAGATTACCGCCTAGACTACAGATTTAATCCATCTGCAATGTCTTCAGGGGTTACTTTGAAGAATGTCAATGTTGCTGTACCTATGGATGGGCAGGTCACAAAGATGCAGAGCATTCCAAATGGCAACTGGTGAGCAATAGCACACAGAATTGGACCCCTCATCTGTTAAAACACAGCATTTCCAATCAACAGTTATTCTTATTTCATGACATTCATTGCAAGTTCTCATGATGAAAGAATGTGGTTTTCCTATTGTCCTGGTGGTGGTGAATGCTCCCAAAAATTAAATGGGACAAAATGCCTGTAGTGGAATGATCAGTCCGAGCTTGCCAGATATCACAGGATAGGAGAAGAGCTCATAATATACTAGCTATCATATCAGTGTAGTTTCGTAGAGATAGATTACAGTGCTTGGGGAGAAATTAAAAATTTGTAATGGTTATAAACACTATCATAACGAATGCCTTTATATTAGTAAACCTCTTATGTCTCAACGGAATTGGCAATGACACTTCAAAATATGACTGTCTCAGCAGGGGAAAGAAAAAAATGACGAATATTGTATGTTTGCTGTGTAGGCTAAGTAGTTATTTGATTTTAAATTGTTTAGTGATAGTTAATGAACGTTATTATCATGGTGGCACTTAGTGAAATAAAATGTTCAATTACATGTGATCCTGATTCAGCCTGATACAGAGCTGCCAACTGATACGGATTTCCCGTAGTTTCTACTGAAAATTCAACTCAGCTATGGAAATATGGTTATCACTGATAAATCATGGATTTCTGACTTGACAGTCTAGTATGAAAGTTGGATAAGAATTAAAAGTTTCTGAAAACCGACTGATCCACAGTATTTAGGCTATTGGACCTACAAGATGAAACTGATGACAGTGTCAACAGTTACGTCTCACGGTCCGTACACTTGTTTGATGAAAATAGGCTCACACCTGGGATGTAATGAATTTTCTACCAAGATCATTCAGTCACATAACAGAGATGTCAAACTTCTGACTTGAGTCGGAAATCGGACTTTCTGGTTGTTGCCTACTTTATTTTTGGCTGGTCGGCTGGCTGCAGCCAACCTTTCAATACGATACAAGTCCCACACAACAAATGCGAAAACGTGAGTACGATAATCCCGGACATGGTTGTCACGGGGGCAGATCAGGCTATTGTTTGCGGCTTGTTTAAGATTTTAGAACATGAAGTTCGTTGTGCTCAGTTCCTCAAACCTGACAATATTCAGTCGAGTGATCCTGCAGGAAAAACAAATGATACAGATGATGGCCTTGGCCAGATCTAGATCTATCTTTTCTCTCTCTTAGAATAGTTAGATCTTAGTTTGATCTATATCTAGTAGTAGTAGGGATGATAGGTTTGAACTTTGAACTGTCGATCCTTAGATCTAGGCAACAGTGGAGGGATCTCCTGAGCAAGTCGATCCGAATGATAATTTGTCTGTGCATATCAGACGACAGATTTCAGCAGGCATCAGTTGTGAGAAGTACCAGCAATAAATCATTATTTTATAAGAACCAAATGTTGCTGCTTGTTTTACATTGAGTGCAAAAGTATTACATTTCCTTTAGCTCTATTTACATTAATAATAATGATGTTTTAAACAGAATGTCAGCATACAGGCTGCCCAGCCTTATTTTCAAAAGCATTTTTCTATGTTAATGCTTTGTTTTGGGTTGAACGGATGGCTATTGAAAATCGAACTAGACTACTGATTAAAACTACTGATTTGAATTTCTGAAAGTTGGCAGCTCTGCTGATACTAAATCTTAATTCAGTTGCAAAAATAAGGAAGCAGAGTTTGAGAAATTTTCTCACTGTCATTTGGATTATCTTTGTGTCGAAATTATTAGGGACCCAACAACAAAACGAGCTACGTGGAAACTCAATGACATATCAGAGGTGTCAGAACAGGAGGCGCAGGGCTGTATACGTGCCAAGTTTGAGCTGGAGAATGGCCCATCCAAGCCCAGCACTTCGGCCATGCAGTTTGCAGCAGAAGGTGCCACTATATCAGGAGCAGAGTTTGAGCTGGCTGGTCCAGGATACAGAATATCTCTCTTGAAGAAAAGATTTGCCACAGGTAGTAAAAATGGTTTCATGTATATCTCACCAATTATTATTATGACTTTCATGTCAATAATTTCATATGGGTTTAATCAGGTCAATCATTGTTCTTTAGTCATTATTCATTTTGCTGATTATGACCTCATCAAGGCCACAATTTTTTTTTCCAGTGGCCAGAATTAATTTCATGGAAAAAGAAAAAGAATGATATCAGTAACAAATAGGCTTAAAGGCCAAAATATCATTCGCAGCTTTGTTCCGATATTAGGTCATGGCCGAAAAATGCTGCCAGTGTTTATTCAGATTTGAATTAGTTTTTGTTTCTGTGCTACATGTTTGCTTATCCAAATATGAATCACTGGTAGCAGTGTTGCCATAAGCCAAATATCAGAGTAACAATGTGAGCATGTTTTGGTCTATAAGAATTTACAGCAAGTATTGCTCATGGTGCTCGTATGATGCTTAGTAAGGGAAATAATCTGATTTGAAGAAATGTATTTCTTTCAAGAACATTTTTTTAATTTTGTGAGAAATATACTTTTGCTCAGAAAAATGATAGCTGCTGATAAATTAAAATCCTCTCAGCAGTATGAATTGGAATGAAAAATTCTGTAATAAATCTATTGTGTGAACATATAATATACACAGTTGCCTCCACACGTCAAACTAAAGTGAGACAAACTTAACATAAAGTTGACCATTTGTTGGGCAGTGTCTTTGTTGTCAGCTATAGTTGTTTGAGAATGGTAGATTTCTCCACTCGTAGCAATAAGGATAAACCAAAAGTCTTTTTTTTATTTTTCTTTCGGTTTCATTACAGGAAAATACTTTGTCGATCCAGAGCCAACGATGAGTTATGTATGACAGATGCTGGAAACTTAATTCACAAACCATTTTTGAAAATGCCAAAGAAAAACTGGGCAAGCAAGCTGTCACTCTCCATGTGACTTTCATTCATCACTCACTGCAGTTGGGAACCTGCATGAGCAATCATGCATCAGTCACAACAGACAAGCATGACTTTCAAAATTTCATGTGGATTTTTTCTAATACTGAGTTAACAAATTCCATTTGTTCCTATGTCAACGGGTGGTGCTTTCACTCTTCACAAGAAATATTGATCTTGTTTGCTCTTGGTTGTCCATCTACCCTATATGAAATGGTGCTCATTCCAGTCTTTGTTCCTGATATTTCCCCTACCACTGAATTCCAATTCTCCTTATATCCCTTACCAAGGATTCAACTCCAGTAACAATTTGCTAGAAACTGAGATTTAGGATTTGAGTTTCATCCATATGTTTATTGATTAACTATGCTGTTCATTTTTAATTTTTTTTTTTTTTTCAGTAAGTGTGTTCGGTTTGGTAATGGAATCATGGTTAATAATAATTACCCAATATTAGTGACCAGCAGGCTGTTCTTTTCCACAAGTATTGATAAAGGGTATTTTGGGCATGATAAGTTTGATCCTCCGAGCTACAAGTGGTATGGAACTCGTCTCGAAGCTTCATTTGTTTGAGAATGGAGACATGAGTGTATGTGAAAGAAATGATGTCAGAAGTATTCAGATATCCGAACCAAAGTATTGCTGTGTAGTGAGGAATGTTTTTTTCCAAGGATAAACTTTAAAATGTTGTCTTTATTCAGTCAATCTGCATAGAAAGGATTCATTATCAAAGTAAATTTTTCTCATATGCTTGAGCACAAAAGCTTCCCTCTCATCCCTTATTTATATTTTCTTTTGTGCCTAGGAGATTTGGCAAGACAGTTTCTTCCTTGTGTAATGTTGATGTTTTATCAGTACTAGTTTGCAGAGACACGTGTCAGTTCTTTTGTGATGAAGTATGAAAAGTAATGCATTATCTTGCAATTATTATTTTAACCTGAGTTAGTAAAAAATTCCTACAGGTTTTACCATCTCTCACGTAGACTTTCTCACATTATGCACAGCATATGGATAATACATTTATATTTGTGCTTTGAGATGACTGAAAGTCAAATTCAAGTCTTTTCTGTCTCGATTGTGAAACGCTTAGAGCCTGTATACTATATGCGGATAAGCACTATATAAATACTATTATTATGTTATCGTGATACTTGAAATACTAGTAATGTAGAAGTGACGACATTTATAATTTTATGGTGAATTGGTGCGGTTTTAAAGGAATGAGCCTGGTGTCTCACTGGCAGTTTGTACCACTAGACGTTTAATTCTAGGCTTTGCCTTTTTCTCTAAAAGATGTGATTTAAGCTAAAATAAAATAATGTTAGAGATGAGAATATGCTATTTTTACCATTAGGGATCCTGCCAGAGGTATACAGTCAAGACTTTCACTTTTAGCAGCTATAGCAATGTCTATGCAGCTTATGAGATAGTTGTTACAGTGGGATTCGCAAAGATCATGCACATACCTTACTAGAGGAGGGCAGATTTTGGGGGGGAATTTTTTTTAGTAATATAAGAAATTTCAGTGATAATACAATCCCACAAGTGCTTTGCCTATCTGTAATGGTCCTTTTCTTCTCCATCTTTGTGTTCATAACAATAGTTGTGTTTGCAAGAGATGAAGGATGAGGATGATCATTCTGTCAGCTGATATTCACAGAGAGTCACCTGAAGCAACATTGCAGTTTTGAATCATTTATCACATGTATTCTTCTCTCTTTTTTGAAGCTGGGATGTGTATTTGGGCAGAATTGTGCACTACATGCCATGTCATTCTTGTATGCTATCAGAGTTTATTCACAACTGTCTTATTGCTGTTTGCTGTCAGAAAGGCCCTGTTCATGTACAATATTGTATAGCATTCTGTACATTAAGATGCAACACTTTGGCATGATGTTGGTTCTTTTCTTTTTCTTTTTTTTGGAAAATCTTCTTGAAAGATTCATATCACTTTCTCCCACCATTCCTGACGTGCTGTTGGAGTTATTTTATTTATTTTTTTCAAACTGTGTGTTCTATGCAGCACCTGCTATGATGTCTATTCTTACATGTGTAAACATACTGTAATTTGCTGACTTCTAATGCCTTTGTCATCACACTTTGAAATTACTTGTATATAACGAGGACCAGTTGTTAACATTTGCATTCTTGCATGTGCTTGTCCTTTTACCTGGGGCTGTACTCTACTCATGTATAAACTGAAATTCAAGATTTGAACTAAAAAATATGGAGATCAGAAGTTTGAGAATAAATGTTTGAGCCTTAATTTTGTTGCGGACAGTGGTAGGAGATCATGTAAGATGTAAAGTGTACAAAGTAAAATTAGAAATACAGTGGTCTCCATCTAAGAACCCGCCGCCCAAGTGCCTGGTTCACCAAAGAATCGGCCTCTGCTGCGAAACAAAATTTTTTCTCTATAATTTATCCCTCTAAGAACCCGCTCCCAAATAAAAAATCCGCCTAAGAGCCCAGTGTCAGGCCAAGACACCCATGTGCTTATGGTATAATTGTTCAGTTGAGAGAAATGCACAGTGCTAGATGTGCAGAAAAATGGGGATGGGGTGGAGGAAACAGATAGATATAGGAGTGGAAATAATGGTTGATATATGACTGCCACATTGTTTCTTTGTTTGACAACAAGTGGGATGGTGCTTGTGAATGGCTCTGTGAGTAAGGAGTTAGTTTAGCCTCCTGACTGGTCAGTTGTTTTGCTACTTCAGTCGGTCTGGCTAATTGTAAACACTGTGAGTCATCATGCAATTATCAACGTAGGGTAACATAACAATATCATGTTTTCATTCAGTAATAACACCGTTAGATGAAAACTCACTCAGTGTTCAAACGCTGGGCACTATTGATGTAATTATACACTAAGAAAGATCAGAAATTGTTAGATCTAATTACAAAACACACAGGCAAGAAAGCTGTACTTATTTGCATTGTAAAATCTTTAACTAACAGTAATGATCAATTAATCATAGTAGTGAAGACAATTTGTCATCAGACAGGTAGCATAAGTTTTCAGTCCACCTAGGAACGCATCCGGCTAAGAGCCTGCTTTTTTCTGTCTCCTGGTGACGGGGCTCTTAGACGGAGATCACTGTAATTGATTTATGAATTTTTACTATTTTCTTTAAGAAAATAACCTGATTTGTTTTTATTATTGCCTTTATTTTGTCAGTCTAGCAGTTAGTGGGCAGTCCTAAAGTATTAGTACAATGTCAGCTTTTCTCTGTGAAATTTTTCTTGAAAATGCAGAGAAATTATCTTTAAAAAAATTAATTTAAAAAATTAACGGTATCAGCATGACATTGCCACCTTTGGACTTCATATTCTCAGCATTTTACTGCAGGCTGTTTTAAGTTATATTTTAGTTTCATTATCATTTGCAAGTCATGCATATTTGTTAAAATCATATCCAAAAATCAAAGTTTTAG
Organism: Peronia peronii; assembly: GCA_039654565.1. NCBI lineage: Eukaryota > Metazoa > Mollusca > Gastropoda > Systellommatophora > Onchidiidae > Peronia > Peronia peronii. The sequence goes on along the minus strand of JBCEWB010146081.1, from coordinate 1,782 downwards.
CCAAAAGATTGTTATTGTATAAAAATAAGTCACATCATTTCCTGGGAAGTTTTGACCAGAAAAAGAAAAAAAATAAAGAAAGCTCATACAGAAATATAGAGTGAGGCAACCAAGGAATTTGTTCTTCTTAGGCAAAACAGTGGGTGGCAATCCTTGACATTTAAGGCAACTTATAGCAAGGAAGGGTAATCTGGTAAGAAAACAGCCAGTTTTTTTTATGGTATTACTATAGAAAAACTTTTCTTCTATCTCAGCATTACATAAGCTTTATGTCCCTGTGTTCAAGCTTTCAAATAATAATATTAAATTATTGCTGTTTTGCAAATGGAAAGAAAAACAAACAAATAAAAAATGATTGGAAAAGGGGTTGGTATCAACTCATCATCATTGTTATCATCATTCCTTTGACAGATGTCGTTTGATGGGATACCATGTATGAAGCAGGAGTCAGTGATGGCTATTGCTCTCAATCTTCTGCTGTTTGCAGTACTGTTATGACATGACTGACTGGTCATTTTTTGATAATGTCAAGCCAGACTTCCATGGTTTGCATCGTCTGTGCTTGCCTTACACTGTGCCCTGGAGAATGACCTGATCAGCTGGTATGAAGATAATGGTACAGATTGATGAACTATCACTCCATTGCTATGTCCCACACTACCTTTTGATGCCATTCATTCAGACACATACTCCCATGCACACACATCTTACATACTTGTTATTTTTGAGTGGCCATTGGCTACAGTCGATTACAAGTATTGTTTCATGCATGATGTTATGCACTTTTATTTAAAGTCACACCAAGTATTACAGTAGACTCACATATTTGATTATATCAGTTTGTTTACATTTCTTGATCTCTTGCAGACCTGCAAAGTTCCATAGAGCTAAAACTGTTTCTCTGTGTTGAAAACATTCACTTACCTTGGCGAGAATCTGGAGACTACGGTCATGTAAAATCAGTAAGGTCCATCCAAAGGAAAGATTGTTTCATCTCATTTTATTTTCAAAGGAGATAGCAACTAAGAACAAAACATTTGTCTTTTGTTATAACCTGAGTATAATAAATAGAATCCTTTCATTTCGATTTATCATATTCAGAGAGTGCTGAAAGATTTCTAATTTATTATTATTATTTTTTTTGTTTCTTTGTTTTTGTTTGAAAATTTATGCTGGTCTCCATTTTTGTTTTCGTGTTTTTTTATGTTAACCTCTTATGGAAAACTTGTCCCGAACAGTTTTTAAGTTGTTTTTTTTTTCTCTTATTTATCCTTCTATATATGTAATAACTTCGTTGTTATGATTGTAAATATATTACTATACACTCTAAAAGTTCTACGAAAGATCACTATTACAAAAACATATAACAAGACAGTTGAGTGTGTTAAGGAAGTACTGCTGAAAGTTTGTGAAAAAATGAGATTTAAATGATAGTATGATTGAAATGGTAAAACCCTGTGATGTGTACATTTTTGGCAGTGTTTTGAGCAAGTATGACAAGACATAAAGGCTGCATCAGATAGCTTTTAACCATGTGTGTATTTAACCCATTACTAGTTAATGCGCCTGTTTGCGCCCGCTGACACACAAGCCCCGTCTTTCTAATGCGCCTGGACGGGCCCGCTATATACGGAAATGACATGGTTGTTTTGGAACTCATTTTTGGCCGGAAACACGTTAGGTACGTTAAGTTACCGTATATCCTGAGAATCTACAAGATTGAAAGTGAAAGTAGCTTTTTACCGCACGTGAATCGGATGAGAAGTCCAGGTGCTGTGATTT
>JBCEWB010146070.1:0-10812 GCA_039654565.1 Peronia peronii | reverse complement strand
GATAGATAGATAGATAGATAGATAGATAGATAGATAGATAGATAGATAGATAGGCAGGCAGGCAGGCAGGCAGGCAGACAGGCAGGCAGGCAGGCAGGCCGACCGACCGACTGATCGATAGACAGACAGATACACAGATAGATATAAATAGATAGATAGATAGAGATAGATAAATATATTGATAGATGGATAAATAGCGTAAGTGTAGTGAATCTCTCCCCTCCCTCCTTCTCCGCTCCCCCTCCCCTCTCGCTCTCCTCTGCTATTCCACCTAGAGGTTTATGACTTACTATATTGCCAAAACCCGGTTTTATTGACTTAGGCAGTTGAAAAAAATCTTAAAAGGTTAATGAACACCAAAATCAACCAACGAAATAGCGCCCAATGGACAAAATTCCATTTTGAGAAACATTCTCTTGGACAAATAATTCATCAATCCAGTTGCTGTATTAATTTTGAGCTTTATATTTGCAACCGCCTGGGCTATGGAACGGGGTGAAAAAACAACAAACAAACTCACATCAAATAACTTGTAATGCCATTGTAAAAATCATAGACAGCCCTAATGAGTCAATGACATAATCTCTTGAAGAAATGGCTCATAACGCGAGTCTTACATTTTTGCTTGCTACGGGAGAGGAAGCCCAAAATACGTGATCTGTGAGAACCGTTGTCTTTGACTGATAACGTTGAAAAATTCAGGGTCCTAATGGATGCATCGGCTATGTCATTCTTGATCTCCTCTGTTCTTCCAAATCTAATGCCGTGCATGGACCAGACTACTGAGTTTATTCTGTGACTGTCTGGTCACAAGGTTTTGCCAACTGTCATAAAGTGCCACTAAAATGTCTCGAAAAAAAACCCTACTGTATGGTGCAAATGCAAATGTTTTGCCAGTCTCAATATTTTGGATATAAAGTGTTTTGTTAGTTGTCTGTTAAAACCACAGACAGACATTTTTGTCAATTTGAAAAACATAAACATTTAGGTTGATAGCTGGAGTTTCAAAATGGCTGGAACGATTTATCATCTTTGATTCACTGGGACAAAGTTGAAGCATTTATTGCCTCGGCCCATCCTGCTATATTTTGCACCTTGATCAATTTCTCCACAAGTTGTCAAGATCAGCACTACTCAATATTATATGCGCTGTACTCGTTATGTTATTTTGCAGCAATATAATCCAACAAGTCCATTGTGTCCGGGCTTCTCCTCTGTAGGAGAAGCGAAAAGCTGCAAGAGAAAGTCGTCTAATCTTGTAGACTTTACAGAGAGTATTGTCCTTTCGTGGAACAGCCACTTCTGTTGTTATTGTCTATTTGGTGAGTGGATTGTGGTTCACTAGAGCATCTTACATCCAAAGTCTGATGCACGGCTGGCGAGGCAAAGCAGACCTATGTGATAGACGATGGCTGGAATTGACATTCTCTTTACGTCTTTTAACCACTTGCCGACGGCTGTCTCGCTGGACTTGAGTTTCATCAACTCCTGTGCGTGAGGCAAAGTCGGCTGTGGTTCATGAAAAGTTATGTATCCCCAGTTTTACTGCTGCAATAGTGAGTCACCTATTATTAATAACAAGGAATATCAATTCTTTTGGCTTAGTTCACGTAGTTGACAAACAACATATTGTGATGGAAAGGAAATCCTCAACAGCAAGTCATATAACTTGAGAATTCCAGAGTTGTTAGCCCAGCATTTGGACAGGGAAACAACAGCCATATTGAAACTACTATCAATCTGTTTGGATTGAAGATCGAGCAATTGAAGTCTGGGGAACGTTGCATTCAGCTCAGACGTTCCAGGAAATAAAAACAAGATTAAACCCAATGGGCAGCGATTCCGAAAGTAATCAGTGATATATTGCAGCAATTGCCGATCTCACTGGTCATTGATCAAACAGTTGTTTTTTTCAGTTACGTTTCTCATCCATTTGATTGATTTTTTTTTCGGCGAAATGGAATAGAAAATACAGAATTAGCCAGAAAAATAAATGTCAGAATATCTGAATGTTTTGTCTGTTTCTTTTCTTTTTGGTACGTATTCACTCTGGAGAAATCGTGGGCCACTGATAGTTGTCAAATGAAAGAAGAACACATTTACGCACTCTATTTCTCAACGATAAAAGTTTTGAGCGCTTTCAAAAAATATATAATAAAACTTGGGAATACCAATGGATAGAAATTATGTCTGAAACTGCATCGCAGATAATCAGATTTAAATTCATACAATTAACCGAACATTCAACATGTTTACGAATTACGGACTGGTGGATTTTTCTAGAGCATCACACAATATAATAAGAATATACTCACGATATGAAAATTGTGGTTCATAGGGAAATTCTCCCATCCTCCTTGTAATGTCTAAGTGATTGCAGATACAGTATAGCCGTTTCCGATTCTTAACGGTCTCAGTTTGGTCTAAATTACACTCAATGACATCACTCCCGTCTCCACGATGCACTGTATTTATACATAAATACTATACATCCCTTTGTTTACAAGACTGGCTGACAGAACGGCGGTTAAGGAAAATGTTATCTAAAACAGAAGTTGTTAAGGGTTCTGTTGCAGTCTGAATAGAAGACGTGAGATGGGTCAGTCGGTACTACAGCGGGAACTGAGGCTGAAGTAACAGATGCACTATGTTTGTGCTGAAATGTCATGATTCAAGCATGATTCAGGGTGCTGGAAAACAGTCCTGGAACAGGTGCTGGCTTTTCATGATAATAATGGAGTAACACGTCCCCCGGCTTATGCATAATTTTGTTACCCTTTCGAAGTGGGTCATCACCATGCAGACTATAGACCGTGTGAGTCCAATGGTGGGTCTGAAAGATGTAACTGAGCTCCAATCAAATATTTACTGCTAACAGTCTCTGTTCGTGAGACCCGAAATAAGGACATCTGTGACCGTGAAGGAGAAATGGAAAGTCAAGAGAGAAAATTCTTCGGTGTTTGTAACAATCAGATGTTTGCTAACGTATAAGATATTATTAATATTCAATCTTTATATAGCTTAGCATTACGAGGCACTACCACGCACACACTTGTGAAGTCACACACCCAATGCTATTGCAAGAGAGATTCAACATCAACGTCACTGAACAGAACACACTAGAAATTCGGGTACACCAACCAGAATTTCATCTGAAATATCAAATATGACCCTGTTTGCTTGTGTCTGGAATACCTGCCGTACCAGCTCTCACATCGACAGGAGTGGTGCGAGATACGACCTGCGAGTCAGTTTTTAACCCTCATTTTAGTCATTACTCACAAGAGCTTCCAAATCACAACCTAACATTTTAATTGTTTGAATCCTAACTGATTGAAGAGTCTAAATCTCTGTTTGATAAGTCACTATAACAATTTCCAAAGTACAACATTACAATTCCTGTATGTGATTCTGACTATGACCCAGAACTTCATTTTTAATCCCATTTTAAAGAATTATTGTTACAGTTTCGGAACTACAGCATGAAACTTCAGTTATCTGAATTATAACTGATTGTCTAATTCAAAATTTTTACACGGGTGCATGACGCCATAGGCTTCAAAATAAAAGTAAAAAAACACAACATTATTGTACAGTTAGAAGATGAATGTCACAAAAATGACAATCCTCGTAATCGTGTTCTCTGCAGGAGTGTCTTAATCGATAGGAAATGTCTAATATTCAATGGGCGCTACTCTGTCCGAAATGAATAGCAATCGCATCAAAATTACAAATAATAATATATATAAAAAATTAAAGAGACTTTAGCATGTTAAAGCTCGAATTAGTCTCAGAGATGGCGCTGTAGGGAAAGGCACATCTTGACAAGAGCTTGGTTGAACATTTCCAGCTTTTTAATATAGATGGAGCAAAGACTCATTTTCTGGTGATGTGTTGGGGTAGAAGTGTTCGGTTCGATAAGGTTTCTGGCAGATCAGGCGTATAAGGGGGTATTAAAGTGTCTGGTGGAAATGCATTATTAAGTTATTATATTCTTCACAGCGTTTTGCTTTTGTCGAAAAATGGGCTGCGCATTGCAACATGTTCCGAGTTTCCATTAGAGACTTGGAGAATCTGACTCGTTCAGTTTGGGCAAGTTTCATTCGTCTCCAAGTTTAGTTCTATAGCTTCAGATGTTGTAGATAATGTCTCGAAAAGATGACATACATAAAATTGGAGAAATGGTAAAAGTGGCCTATTGAAAAATTCCAACCTAGCAGTTAGATAGGCTACATTGACACTATCGACACAAATCATTCTGTCCGAAGTTTCCACGCAATTCTCAGATTACTCCACTTTTATAATACTGGGCCATTCCAAGTTGTAACTACGGTCACGGTTTTGTTAAGCTTTTCAACCTCCTGTCGTGGTGATTATCTCAGCTGTACAAAAACGGACAAAAAGACATGTTTGCCAACTTAATATGCTCTACCTCTTGTAAGTTGTAATGGATGATAATTAGTAGACATTTTGAATTTTCAATTAGCTGCACAACATTTAAATTTTCGATGCATTTTTAGACGTAATTTCGATCCATAGATTTTAAATGTTTTTTTAATGTTCGAAAGTGCTCAACGCTCTCATACTTGAGAAAGAGGCTGCATAAATGTATTGTATTCCACTAGACTTTACAAGAATTTTACAACATCTGGAGAAGTTCAGAAGTCGCCACGAACATGAAGAGAGTTTTGCTTTTGGCTTTTCCCTCTGGAAATGCATTAGAATGTAACAGAAAATGAATAGTGATACTGGACTCTGCCCACTAAGATCAAATCTACATGTCTATAGCGAGTATGTGTCTCTCCCGTACCTGAGGACAGAAACTTTACGACTAGGGAGTTTTGCATTCCCTTAGAACCCGAGGCAAAAAGCAGTCAGCTTTGAAAAGGAATTAGGTACATGAAGGAGCAGGAAAATATTATTTATTTGTCTGACGCGATGCTGTAGCAAAAAAGGAGTGAAAACGCACACATAAATGTTATTGAGAGAATGCTAAAAATATTCTGGGCAACGGGGAAATAAGCAATGCAAATGTTTGTTCAATGTCTAAAGGAAAGTGGGGGCGCGTACGTTGTGCACTGGCCTCAGTGGCTTGTCATGATGCGCTTATCTCATGGCCCAGACCAATTTCTCAAACGGATGTTTCTTACAGGCGAACTTTTTTTTCTTTTTTGCATGATATCAAAATGGGGTTTGGCATCAAGACTGTCTGTTAGCCCGGCCCGATGTTATTGAGTTTAGCCATTAAAACTGACGTAACGTTCAACATCGGAGATCTCCATTATGTTATAAGATGCGCATCTACTGATGCTGTAAAAACCACCTTTTATTGCCCTTGATTCTAGTGTTACTGTGGCCAATAATGTTGTCTAACGTTCTCTCCATCTTTTTTTCTTGCTGTTCAGAAATCGTCGTTTTCAGAAATTATTCAAGTTTATGAGCTGAACATCACTAGACTTATACTACAATCCAGCTACCAAAATCACTCTTGGCATCAGTTTCTGAAAAGCTGCTTCAAAACTATCCGTTGTTACAGATATCATCACTACAATTGTCAATATTCATGTATTGTTATGCCATTTTCACTCCCATCTTTTTTTTTTTATGGCAGTAAGAACACCATCGACTGAAAAGTGCTTAGCACACTCTGTACCATGTAAATTGTGATTACTATGACAGGCAGTGTTTAAGAGATACCTACCACTGATAGTCCCATTTTACAGCCACTATCACTGGGAACGTCATCCATTGAAAGGGCCCCTCCACCCATCGGGTCACTACCCTGTCCTTCAGTTCTTGTATGCAACTCTCACTCTCTCGACTGACTCTCATTGCAATCCATCTTCCACTCTAAACTGTTAAGCAAATCAGGATCTGACGGACTGAAAAGCCAGTAAATTGTATTATAACTGGGTCATATACAATTGGTCTTCACTGGCAATAAATTCCTGAAGTATCCGCTTTCTAGCTGTTCATGACAGAATATGGACCAGCTGGACCAGAACTCGAGTAAAGGTTGACATACAACTCCATATAGTACCTTCCTCAATTGACCTCTATAGAAGGAGAAAACAGTCCGATTTTGCAAATCAAATTAATTCAAAACATAGGAACTCATTCAAGTTATACTACGGACAGATCAGATTAAGGAAAATGATTTAAAGGTCGAGATTCTCTTGACCAGGAAAGATGAAACAATGAGGATTCGATAGCCTGTGGCACAGGACATGGGGCTTTTTGTTGGAAACACAAGGTCTGAGTCTTCGTGACAGAATTGCTCTCTTCGTAATTGGGCACAAGAGGCTCTGCGACTTCAGAGAGGAAAGAGGAATCGGAAGCAAAGTCTCTCCTCGGACTTGTCGATGATGCCGTTATTCTGGTCGTTTTGTCGATCAGTATGTGGTATTATTGGTGCGATGCCATTTCGTAGTTACTCTTAAACTTTTTGTGTTAAAATTCCTTTTTGTTTCTTGTACTGGACAGTTTGGGTTGTTACTTGCGGTTGTTACTGATATTGATATTTGCTGTAGCAGTTACTATAACAACTACTGTACTTCTATTATTTGTTATATTATTTTCATTGCCATTTCTGTAACAACAACTATGACTACTGCTAGTGCTGCTCCTACAGTTGTTTCAGCCAATACGTGGTCGAGTCTCTCGTCCCGAGGAGATTCCGAAAGATTTCATTTTAATCACCTGTTTTATACTTTTTTCCTAAGTAGCTTCAGATAGGCCTTTGCTTGGCAGCTTTTTGCCAGATCAATAGGAAATGATGTCCCAAAGTAAGATTGGGGAAATGTGCAATTTCGTCTCGTTTCCGCAAAGATCTATTGCTTGAGTCAACGTGAGAGAATGGGTCACAGAGATAGGCATGAGGACTGTCACCCACATTTGACAAATCAAATTTCTCGTCACCCAAGCAAATGTCAACCTCTAAGTAGGGCAGGCTGCATTTCTTTCTCGCCATACCATTCGACGCATGCCAACCAGCTGAGATTGGACGGGAAACCTGGTTAGAAAATTCTTGAGCAAAATTATTTAACTTATGAATGAAGAAAAATTGATTTCAGTCGTTTTGTGGAGGGGCTGAAGAAGGCTATGGATGACGTCCAGAATTACCACAGCCTAAAAGTGTGTTAAACTAAATGCCATTTGGCTGGTATGTGACAGAGGCCACTGTGTCAGTGGCTGACTTTCAGGAGTAGAGATAATCTGTTGACAATGCTAAACGGTTGTGCCTAATACAAATGCAGTAAAATCACAATGTGGTCAAATCTGAGATTCATAAATACATGTGTTTTACTCTGCATCTTGTAGTTTCAGTTAGGTTTCATCTTTCTCTCCCCCCACCCCCCCACCCCCCACCCCACACACACACACACAATCATCCATATGATGCATTTCTTTACAGCAGTCGACATGTTTTTACTTTGCCTTTATTTTATTAAATATTGGATTTTCAGAGACTTTATGATTCATCTATCCAACCAGTCCTGAACAGAAAAACAATATATTATGTGAATTAACAATTAAAAGGGGGAGGGGGAGGGGAATCTATTTGCGTGGGTGTATGTGACCTTTAGCCAAAATATTATTTGCAGACGTTGGCCACCTCCTGTGTTTGCACATTGCATTTGCTGGAATAAAACACAGCAATACCTTTAAACAAATCAAGCACTGCCTACGTTGATGTGCGTCAAAAAGGGAACAAGTGGGTGTTAACAATGACACTTCAAATGGAGCGGGGGACAAAGAACAGATTGTGGTCCAGACTTCTTCCCGCTCCCCCGGTGGGGCATCCTGCAAACAGCAAACCGCATAGCAAGAGATCTCTGTGGATGGAGAACGATAAGCGCCATCGTTAACCCTAATGGTATCAAAAGAAACACCTGTTATCTGTAATGGTGTTCCTTCATGTTCAAGAGATAACAATTTAGGTTTAACCCTTTCACTCGGAAGACGTACGGACATGCACTCTGTTCTCTCTGTTATAACCCTCCTGTTTTAAATGTCAGCGGATTTTGTGATCTTTTTTTTTAATTGATGGTTTGGGGGGGGGGGGGGGGAGTCAGATGGTGGTAACCAAAATATCTTTGTGCGAAGCTGCTGTGTCTCTGTTTAGATTACGCTATGCCGGGGTTTGAAGTGGAGTCGAAAAGTTTTTTTTTTTGTGGTTCTTGTCGTTATTGTCAAAGGGTTAACTGGCAATATTAGACACATGGGCCCTTGACGTTTCTAGAGTTAAGGTAGTGCATGCTATGGCTATTCTATCAATGTTATCGCTGCACTTTGGACTGAGAAACAACTTTTTTTTGTCAATCTTTCTCTGCCTTTGCCTGTCCATGGAGATGACATCTTGACAGAGACCCCAGAAGGCGAAACATTTTGAGGGCCCTTGATGTTATCATTATAAAACAATATTTTTCTTTCTTGCTCTCTCTCTCTCTCTCTCTCTCTCTCTATCTCTCTCTCTCTCTCTCTCTCTCTCTTTTACATTGGCGATTTGATTAGTTACCAGCTGGTAGGCACTGCCCTTGTATCCCTTCTATGTGTAGCAGAATGATCAGTGATATCTTGAAACAGTACACATGCAGGCCATGCCATTCGATGGTTGTTGGTTCGTCCGTTTGTATTGGAATCTGAAGGCGCACCACCGCGACTATGACTATATTGCACCTAGCGCAGCTGAAAGAACGATACGCAGGATAAGTTCTTGTGTTGTTTTCATAAAAAGATTCTTCAGAGACCTACTCTTTTGATGTTATCGCTCTACTTGGAACGGAAAAATGGTGCTGTGTTTTGGAGCCTTCCCACACACTGGGATGAATAACACTATGGTCTTGTCTGATGATGCCATAACAAACAAAATCAAGTAGGTTCAAACCGTCGAAGCTTGACATAATTTCTTGGTTATCACAACATTTTCTCTTTTGTTTATGTATTTGTTCTTGTTATTGTTCGCCCTTTTTTTTTTGTTTTGTCCTGTTCTGAGTATTTTTTTTTAAAAACATATGTTTATTATTTTTCCTTGATACATTAAGTCAACTGACTTGTTGTTTTAGTACTCAGTTCATTCAAGACATTTCCAGAAAGTGATGATGATGATGACGTTGATCATATACCTCGCGTGACGCGGAGTGTTTGGAGGATAACAGACGAGACTATGGGATAGAAAAGTGTTTATGATGCTGTTTTTAAAGAATCATCTGATCTTTTCCCTATTATTAGCCGTTAAAGACGATACAGAAGTGATCATCTTTTATTCATGTCGCTTTAATTATTTTACAGTAAAACGTACCGGATGGCGATTTCTCGTGAGTGACGTGAACACGACTCTGGCAAATTTATATTTCCTGAGATCTTTCATTTTGAAAGTGTATAGATCTTTTTCTCCTTCAGTTGTTTCTCTTGGGCGAGAGGAAAGTTTCATTTGCCGCAGACGATCTGTTTAAACTTTACATTGCAAATTTTCTGAGTGATTTTCTCCTACAAGTCTGTATTGGAACTGGACGCAAAAATTCCTAAAATAGGATTGCAAAGGGAAAGAGGAGATTGGGGAGGGGGAGAGGGGGAACATTCTGTGAATAATAAGTGGATTTAGAATTGATGGCTGCATTTGAGTTATAATTAGGAACTGAAGAAAAAGCATGTATTTCTTTGAGATTTTCGGTAAATAAAAAGAGAAGATTTAAGAATCAGGCGTAGTACGACAAAGAGAAAGTGCTGGAAAAAACAAACAAACAACATGAGGCAGAAGTAATCTGTATACATATGTATTATCCATCAGTACTCTTTTATATTTTTGGACAGTGTGTTACATTTATGTTCATGTATTCTGATCAGGGAAGTCACATGCAGTTTTTTATACTTAGCCTTTTGTTTATTTGTGGATCGTTTGTCTCACTGTTTTCGGAACTTTCAATGAGCGGTCCAAGGCTCGCTCTGTCTCGTGAGACAATGCAATCCCGCTGGGAGCAGCGGCTTGAGAGGCCCAGGTTTCCAGTTCGTGCGTGGCAGTCTCTGGCATAGTTCCTGCAGGCCAAGTTGGAGGGTGGGTTGATAGCTTGGTTTGTTGTTCCTCCTTTCTACCGCTTCTCTTCTGTCCTTTCACTGAAAGAATAGTTTTTTCTATAACTTTATTTGTCAATGAATTTTCTCGTTCATTGTTTTCAAATATTTTGAGGAGCTAATTTACATGCAGGCACAAATGGGCAATGAAAAAAGATAGGCATAAAACCTAAACAATAGATAGTAAAATAGTTTATTACATTTTGTCCAGAGGATCTGTTTGATGTTGTCTTTTTTTTTGTTTCCGACTGAAGTAAAGCGCGGAGGCTCTAATAAGAATACATTTTTGAAAACAAAATAAATAACAAGATTGAATTAAGTAATGATTATAATCAACTTTCCGAATACCAGCACTGTTCACGTATGCACTGAAACTGTTTGTGTTCGTGTTAAGACGCCGTAGGTAAATACAGACTGTCTCATCTATCAAGACATATCTGTCTGAGACTGGGCCATCTGTCTACTGTTTCCAAGAGACCAAATCACCTAACCTCTTCAAAATCAAACACGATTGAATGCGTGAGTGGAGGGTTTGAAGTAGGATACCGGGGCAGTAGAGGATGGGGCGTTGCTGTACTGAGATGCTGAATCAAATTAACGGACGTCCGAAATGGCTACTCTCCGTCTTGTTCATATTATGTTCCGTCTGGGTCGGACCTGTTTGCTCCTTCTATCTATCTATCTATCTATCTATCTATCTATCTATCTATCTATCTATCTATCTATCTATCTATCTATCTA
>JBCEWB010146048.1:0-10812 GCA_039654565.1 Peronia peronii | reverse complement strand
AGATAGATAGATAGATAGATAGATAGCTATAGCAAAACATGAATTACTGTATCATATCCATACATACACAGTGAACGAAGGCTGTGTAAACGTGTATCAAACTTTATTTATCTCCTTTATAAACTGACAACAGTTGCCTCTCTTGTTTGTTTTCAATTTATGGTGAGAGCATTTCATGGGAGAAGAGTCATAGTAGTACAAATAAATGTTGTTACAAAAGGCAATTAACAAAAAAAAGCAAACTCATAAATTATCTTAGTTGTAAAGTGATTTGATAAAAACAAGCAACATAAAGGTGACCGATCGTAAAGAAATAAGAATGATTTTCTACTTGCTAGAAAAAAGCCCATTTAGGTACTAACAGGCAATGTAAATACATGTATGTTGTGCAAAAATACATTTGAGTATAAAATTAGAGGTTAAGAATTTTTTGAAAACTCATGTCTTCAGCTCTTTATTATGTGCTTGGTGTAGAAATGGTAACAGTCGAGAGAAGCCCCCCCCCCCCAAAAAAAAAAAAAACCCCAGAGAATTACACATCTACAAAAACGCTGCTCATCTTTTGTTCAAATGTTGATTTAGTCTTGACGACCATGATAATAATAATAAAAAAAATAATTAATAATGGTAATGGTGAGAGTCTTGCTCAGTGGTGTAGGAACATGCTATGGGGTGTCGATGCCGTGCTTTAAGTTTGGTAAGACAGTGAAGGCGTTGTCCTATCTTACAGTTGCAGATCCAGATCTTGAGGTTGGACTATGTATGGTTGTGAACGTTGTTGTTGTATTTACCAGTGGGTGATGGGTATACAAATTCTTGCAGAAGTGACTGTAGTCGATTGCGAACGGACAGTTTCAGGTGTTGAATGACCATTTTCATGTATGGGTGCAGTGATTTGAGGAACAGGAGCCATTCTCTCTACTGCGAGCGGTCAGCTCTTGGCAGTATTCTAGTGATCTGGAGTGGGGAATGGGAAGGGGGCTTCAAAAGCCATGATTGACATAGACTTAGCTCGTTCCGGATTCCAAGATTTCATGCAGATTGAAGAAGGTTGCTCAGTGCTGGGCCGGGGGCATTCGGGGCAGGATCTCCCAAGGCAGGGCCACCCAGGGTTCCCGGACCGTTACTGGTTAGACAGTGCGCCATGAGGACTGGCACGGACCGGAAGGGCGTAGTGATGCCAGACCCCCCAACCACTGGATAGTAGAGAATTAGGGTTGGTCATTGGTGACGGCAATCAGTGTTCCCACTTGTCCCTAGACCCGGTGTCTGTACCTACGGACACTCCTTAAAAAAGAGCAACGCCTCATTGGCTCCGAAATCTTGATGAGCAGCCTTATCCCGAACAGTCCGGCCTTCTGGCCCCCGCTCCAGCGCCAGTGTGCCCCCCAACAGATGTTAGCCTGTCTCTATTGGCGGTCCCTTGCATTCTCCAGCGGCGAGCTGTCGAAGGTACCTGCAGCCCTGCACACTTCTTTCCTGTCCGGACTTCATAATATTTACCTACTGGTGAGAGGGGTTGTGCCGCCTTTTTCGTTTCACACCTAGGAGGGAGAGGCGTGGCAGCCAGCTTCCATTGTGTTTCGAAACACTAGAACCCTGAGGCCAAGACCAGCAAGGGCGAGCTCCGTCTATATGTGTGTCAACAGTAGAGCACAATCCAGGCCAGCCGAGGCCGAGAACGGGTTCCCCCGGCCCACACAACCTCAGCTTAAGCTGCCACGGCTGGTAGGTGCAATGCCGCTGCCTTCCCCAAACCTAGTGGCACGGGGTGTCACCACCAATAACCCCTGGCGGTCGGGCCACCTGCTCTTGTCAGCTCATCCCGGGACCGACACAGGGCCAGCCTCCAGACGCACAGTTGCTGCCATGTGAAGGAAAGAGTCACAGCTAGGGGACAAACGCAGTGCAATACAACTCCTCCACGCTTTCGACTACCAACTTTTGAAGAACGAAAGCTGCACGAAAGGTACGCACAGAGTTCGAACTACTACTTTTCAACTTTTTAACGTATTTGACCATTTCTATGTCTGGATGCATCGCATCAAGATGGAGAATGTCTTGGTCCTGCAACTACTGTTACTATACTGGCTTGGAAAACGGCGTCACTACAGGGGACGAAGCTATTGGGTACATAGCATATTTTAGAAAAGAGCCGCTAGGCGAATATCACCATCTTTTGGATGAAGTATTAAATGATGAGAAGAAATGCATAGGCTATATAAGAATGAAACCATCAACCTTCTGCCCACTCTTAGAACTCGTGGGGCCATCAATCAAAAAGCGCACGACAAACTTCAGAAAGCCTAAGCCACTGCGTTTGTAACCTAAGCTATCGACAGAGAACCCATCAGCTTTGATCAAATATGGCAGCTCAGAAAGTATCCTTACCGCCCGTACACCTTCTCACAGATGACTCACTGGAAAAGCCCCGAGGGGCTGCCCGCAGAGTCACTGAAGCAACTGATCAACAGGAAGTCAGCATCACTATTTTGTTACCTCAGCATTTTCTTTTTTTTTTGATTGAGGTATTAACGTTTTTTTTCTTCTATATCTATCAGTTTCCTGTAATAGTCCAAGCTGTTTCACACGCTGCAACGCGATAAAAATATAACATTTGATTCTTTACGCTTCTCAAGTGTCGCTTGAAATCGCAGGCGCGATAAAGCGAGCGTGCTTTTAGTGCGGCACAAGGTAATTTAGATCTAAATTTAAGGCGCTTGTTTGTTTGTTCTTAAGCCTTTCACCAAAGAAAGTAGGATTATCTCGGCTTTTTTAGAAGCCAATTTTTGCTAAGAAATTTTGTGGGTAGAAATCTGGAATTTGGAAATTTTGCCCGGACAGCGGCACACAGCCAACTCTTTCATCGATTTTGAACTGCCAAGGGTTCTTTAACGTGCGTAACGTACATACGGGACCTCCGAAATATATTCGCCCTTATCCGAGAAGGCTAGACGTCGAGCTTCCCTACCACTGGAAGCCAGGGGACGGTTGAGTCACTGAAAAATATGCGGGTTTTCGATCTTCGTGTCCCTCCATCCCCCGATGCAGGACCCGCAATTCGATCCTGGCCCGTTTTCTCCGTGAGCAGACGCCAAACCACAGAGCCACTGCGTCCCCCTTAAAGCGCTTGTCCCAACGCTCTCGCTTTTATCGCGAGCAAACGTTCTTTTTGTTTGTTCAGTTTATTTTCTGTTTCTACTTTTGTAGTGTCTTTTCTGTGGTGTTTGTTCGTTTCATTCTTTTTTTTCTTCTTATATATCTAATTTTAGTGTCTTTAAATGCATTCCCTACTCGTTACTTGTTTGTCGGTTGATTTTTATTTATATACATGTATATATTTTTTTGTTTTATTGATTTCGTCCTCCTCAATAACTCTGTCCTTTTCTCTCCAGTAAACTTACTTCTTGTTTAAAAATATGCTTGAAAGTCATTTAATCTCCTAACAGCCTTGTCCCTCCTGGTACAAGTTGTGACTGATTATCCTTTATCATTGTTGCGCTATAATATTATTCTGTACCTTTCTTCTGCCTTAAACTTTTTTTTTGATATCTTTGCTTTTCTATTTTTAAAAAAAAAATTATGTAGGCTAGAATTTTTATATGTATTATTTATTTGCTCTGTTTCTTTCGTTCATTTTTCTTACTGCATTCATTTCATGTTGTGTTTGTAATGATTTGTTTATATATTACATCATTAGAATATTGTGTCGTATTATTTCTCCCCATATTATCCCCATATCTCTATCTCTTATCGAATCATTCAGTATCCATTATAGAAATATTGCACCATGTCCTATGGCCTTTAAAAGGAAACCATCAGCACAAAAATGGTAACTCTAGTTAAACTTTAAAATGACTTACTGTATAAAATAAGAATTACGATATAAGGCGTGGCTTAGGGCGCGCGCAGAGAGGCCACCGAATATGTTTCGGCGTGTCGGTGACATTCTCTGCGCCGATCTTTCCGAGGGTAGAACATAAAGGACATATATTTTCAGCCCATGTAGGCTGTCCCGCTCAACGAGATCTAGTCGTCCAACATGTTTTCTTCGGATGAAGAATTTTTACTCTTGGATAGTGTTCTTCCAAAATTAAGGAAGAAACGAATTGGCGTGCATGAAATCAACAGGGAAAGAAACATATTAGGTGAATTTATTACTGATTTTTAA
The DNA here is from genome assembly GCA_039654565.1 of Peronia peronii. Classification (NCBI taxonomy): domain Eukaryota; kingdom Metazoa; phylum Mollusca; class Gastropoda; order Systellommatophora; family Onchidiidae; genus Peronia; species Peronia peronii. The sequence continues at coordinate 6,641 of JBCEWB010146048.1, read as the reverse complement.
AAAATAATTCATAATTTCAAATTCTGCTCGACTGTAGGGTAGAATTTGGGTCGCTGATTTCAAAAATCGAATCAAATTTTGTCTACGACGTTTCCTTGTTGGGATATTGGTCAGTTAAAAAAGTTCGCAGTCCAGCCCTATGAGTCACACATCCGGTGACGGCCTACTGACGGGGTACTCCTTTGCACCGAGCAGCGGCTTTCGGCGAGTAGGAATCAAAATTTCATTCCTATATAATAAGCTGCCACCGATCCCGCAGATCAGCGCAGAGAGTAGGCGTGTCTCTCTGTGCGGTTGTAGAAATTGTACAGATTGATTCTTATGACTTACAGTGCATAGTGGTTAGGTGACAGAAATCGGCCGCCTTTATGTTCTCCCACTTTATGTTTTTTATTAAAATTTCCTTTTGATTTAAAATTAAAAGAGCAAATAGTATAAAACAGATGAACATTTATTGCGTACTCCGTATCAATTTTATCTTTCTCCAAAATTTACGGCAAATTATTATTGCTGCAAAAACTCTGGTCAGTACTTCGTTGTCTGTTCATAATCGTCATTATGACGTGTATGTTTTGTTTTCCTTTTAAATGTTTGGAAAAAATATTAGACCAAACCCATGGGTAACAGTAAGGGGGAGATCATTTGTATTAAACAAAAATTAAAATTGTATGTGTCTGTCGTCAGATATTTCGGATTGCAGCGGAAAGGACGGGAGGGGTCTTTCATTTTGTTTCCATTTTGTTTGATTTTCGCTTTTTTATGACCTTGCTTCATATTGTGTGTGTGTGTGGGCGAGGGCGCAAAGGTGGATTGTGATTTTACGAGGATAGCAAATAGGAGAGTCTATGGAATATCAGTCGGTCTTGTCTATCATCCATCTATCCTCCATTCATGTATTTATCATCCATCCACACCACCCATCTCCAGGCCTGTATCCGGAATCCGTGAGTGATCTAGAATTTATCTGTTTACAGAAAGTAGTCAACGATAGCCGGCAAATGGCCAACATCTGCTCCACACACTGCAGATATAGAGGTATAGAGACCAAGGGGACACAGCCGAGCAAATGTTGACTTTTCACGAATGGGAGAAAACATTTTACATTTTGTTTCTAAACAAAATTAACATTTTGCTCTTTTTTTTTTGGTTGAAGCGATTGATTCAAACAAATTCTTGCAAAAGAGTGGCTGTTCTTTCTGATCCTTCTACTTGTTATGATAGTTAAAGCTCAGGACTAAACTGATGGACCGTAATCTCGAAAATCAAATTTAAAATAAAATAAAATTGGCATCTGTTGTTCTCAGTCCTCGTAGTTTAGACAAGGAAGGAGAGATCTTCAAGTCTACACAACTATCAAATTCCAAAAATGGTACCAGACTTGTCTTTCTCCCTCTTCTGGTTCTCGAGCTCTATGCAGCTTTAGGCTGTGGACAAAAAGAAGGCTTGCTTGCGATAAAGCGATTGCTATGAAGCGAGCGCACGTAAAGAAAGCCTTTCATGCTTGTCGTCGGGGTGCACATAGAATTTAAGAAAGATTGCAACTGGCGCTTGCGATACTGGTATGGACATCAGAACTACTTGCCCATTTGGCGCCATGGCGGATTCGAGTGATGACAAACTATTGTTTCTAGACATTTTTGCTGAAAATCATCATAGGAAAACGCAAGAGAATAGACGTTCATTAGAAACAAATGTATTCTTACCATCATGTTTTTGTTCTTCGCTAATATCTTTCCAAGCAAGATTCACAACCTTGCGGTTTGCATGGTCTTTCCTTCTTTTGTCCCAAATTGCAGGTTTTTTAAACACAGCTGATATTAAAGACTCTACATCCATTTTGGTCAGACAGTCACTGAGAAAATTTAACACACCACACTAGATATCAACCAAGTCGTGACTAGACAACATGCTGCAACTCGATAATTAGCATTTGATTGTTTTACGCTTTCCAAGCATCGCTTGAAATCGCAGGTGCGATAAAGCGAGCATGCTTTTTGTGCGGGACAAGGTAATTTAAGCGCTTGTTCCAACGCACTCTCTTCTATAGCGAGCAAGCGTTCTCTTTGTGTACCCTTACGTTACAGTCTTTGTAAGCCCTTCCGCCTCCCAGGGGTGTTTATCTAGTTATATGAATCCCTTCTACAATCTATGTATTTAAGGGGTATATGCATCTTTGCTGAAATGGACCCTTAATAATTAATGTTGTATGTGATAAGATTTCAAACTTTAAAACGGTGTCATATTTCTAACTCTTCTGGCTGAATGACAAGTTACATACAATGGAAGATGTCCCGAATAGCTCTTTACTTTTAGGTATAATATTCCAAAGACTTGAGAAAGTTTGTGAAGTACATAATCTGTCGTCTGTAATGACCTGTGACTGATAAGGTTGCATTAGATTAACATAAATGTTGGAAATTTCAAGCCTTTAACTTAAACTGGTACCCAATTTGGTCTTTCTATCTCCTCTGATTCCAGAGTTATATACAACTGAATTGATCTTTACCTCTGATAATGTAAAGTTATTTCCTTTCCAAAGATTGTAGGAAGTTATATGAAGTATATCCGAGTATTTTGAACATTCTGAATTAATCTGGATCCTTAAAAAAATATTTTTTCGTTAGATAGGTATAGGAGATTCCAAGCTTAAAAATTAAACCAAAAATTGGTCTCTCTCTTCTAGTTTTTTTTAAATCAAATTTTTATAATCAGTTGACTATGCCCATGAATTCCTCTTACAGAGTATGCCCTTAAAAGGATATTACTTGCCAAAAAAAAAAAAAAAAACTAAGTTCAAGTGAATGTATCTGTTCTGACACGACTTAAGTCCGTCCACTTTCTGATGTTATCTTCCCATATCTTGCGTTACCAGTCTCTCTTCTATTCGAGCACATTGTCTTACTGGAATTTTTTGACGAGACCAGATGTTCGTGTGAAATGCTCTTACCGCCTCAATGTCGTCCTCTTAATTATCCTAGGGAGATCGTCGTTTTGACAGATGCCTTGCCATCTTCTATTCTTATTTCTGTCTAAAGATTTTTTATACGAGAAGCCCAAACGTTTCGAAAGCATCCCATTTCTACAGCCTATAGGTAGGTCTTTTCTCTTTATCCTATATTAAAGTGAGAATTAAGAACCAATTTTGAGTAAAAAATCTTTTGCCTTTTCATCTCTATCAAACCTTTAATCCTGAACGTACCCCTCTTGATAAAAATCTACTTTCCAAACTCCCGTTTCGGAATGGAACGGCAAACCGGGCGGCGGAAATGTAGATGTGGATGAAAAAACTGTTGGAAAAAGTTAAACCAGGCGGCCGAACCGGCATATTCAACATGTTGGATTTTCTGGCGACGGTTTTGCGAGTTCCGTGAACGATGTTCATCACCGTAGATTACAGCTTTCAAGTTACGTCACAGGGCTTAGCCGGGTAATCTTTTCGCTGCCAAAATCTTGATGATTGACCGCACATAAAATATTACATTTTTGAAACGAGCGACCTAAAATTAAGGCAAGAATCGAACAGAATTAGTTTTTTTTTCAATAATTACAGAGAAAAACTATTTTCCACGTATGCATTCACTGGGGATATCAATAGGGGTTCAGTTTAGGGTAGGGCTCCTTTTTTAGTTTAGGGTACATGTTCCTCTTTGGAAATTGGTTTAAGTGCCAGTCAGGAAACATGGAGACAGCAGTGGCACAGGAGAACTTACGCCGGCCATACACGGTCAGTTTTTGCTCCGTTCTAATTGTGCAGTTTGGGTTTGCACATTCGTATGGTGCGTGTAGGGGGAAATTAGGTCAACTTTAAGCCGGCCATACATGCTCAGTTAATTTGACTCCGTATTTCCTTCAGATGCATAGACACTGGTTCCGGAGTCAATTCAGCTGAAAATTTGAACCCTCCATACGTTCAGTTTGTCACGCTGTGGAATTCAGTTATCTCCGTGGAGACAAATGGTGTTGCGAGATATCGAGTTTAACTGCACATTGTGTAACGAAGAATGGGCGAGCAAAAAAAAAAAAACCGATAAGAATAAAAGCTTAGACGTATTAATCTATTGAAGGAACTGATTGTAGTCTGAAGATTTTCATAATTATTTTAGAGTGGTTTAAATGACCTATCTTTGTTGAGCATTGTATAATGTAAGACTTCGTTTAGAGAATGAATACAGTGATGAAAAAAGTGATATGTCCGCATGAAAGACTTAATACTACTCTACGTTTCTTGGCTGCAAACATATTCAACTGTGCTAGATGCAATATAGCCGCAATCGTGCTAAATCCCAACACACTAGAATATCAGGCACAGCAATGTTATCGGTAGGGCCTACATGTACTTGATCTAGGATAGGGATAAATATGAATTGCTATCTTTATTAAGCATCAAATCGAGACGTGCACGCGCAGCTCGCCCTAATTTGGACACGCTGGTTCCAAATCTGTAATTTTTTTTTTATTATTTGAGCTATAATTTACATAATAAATTCACCGCATTTGTTCGCCTGAAGCCAACTTCAAAGAAAGCCGACAGCATCCGGTCGTCCTTAACTTTGGTCTGCAGAACTGGGCAGAAAATATCAGGCGTTGCCTGATTTGCTCAGTTCGGGATTTTGCGACGATCAAGTTGACCTAATCTCCCCCTTCACGCACCGTACGAACTGTGCAAACCAAAACTGCACCGTTAGAGCGGAGCAAAAACTGAGCTAGACGCGTGTCCGTCTGCGTCCGTCTGCGTCCGTTTGCGTCTGTCTCTGCGTCCGTTTGATACTATTTCCAGTTTTTCTTTTGTGTGTACGCGCGAGCGCGTTACTACTGCTTCTTTATTTTCTGTGTGTGTCGCGCGTTTATTGCTGCCTGCTTTTACTAATGGACCTCTGTGTGCGCGCTACTACTGCGTCTGTGTGTCTGCTGTGTGTTTGGACCACCATGATATCAAGTCCCACATATGGTCTTATTGCATATTTTGTGGGTTGATTTCGAATATTAGTTTAATACAAGGAACTGTCTGAATCTCTAATGCAGATCGTTCATGTTAATAGAATAATAGGGGAGCACGATGACAGATGTTCGTCAATTTGTTTTAGCATATGGTGTTATTGGTATCACAGTTAAGTTCATTTCACTTTCTGCTGGTAAAAAAAATGTTCCTTAAGAAGAGATACTTGCAATTAAAGACAATAATGGTGACCTGCTGTTGCAACTGCAAACTGAGAAAATGGCCGGTCAAGGTTATTCATCTTTAATCTTCATTTAGGCCATGTTACTAAACGATTTTTGAATTAATGAGAGCCGGATTTCATTGTGAAGCGTCTCATTATGATCTAGAGACACCAGCTGTGCTACTATGGAGGAAGATGAATGGAATTTTACTAACTATGAAGAATATTTTCTATCTAAATGTATTTCCGTTTGGATAAAGTATTCGTATTCGTAACTGACGGTCCACCACAACAGATGTGCACCTACTGTAAAACATGTCTAAAGCAAATAATTTGGAGAGTCAGGGGTGGTTATCAAGACAGAAACAAACTACTGTGTCAACTACTTCGGATAATAGACATTTCCCAAAACAAAATATAATTTGTTATCTACTTTGGATTATAGATATTTCCCAAAAGAAAATATACTTTGTCAATTATTTTGGATAACATGTATTTCCCAGAAAAAAAAAATGCTTTTGTCAACAACTTTGAATAACGTCTTTCCCCAATCAAGCGAGACGCTGCTGCTGCTGACCTAGGTAAACTTTTTATGTGCGGATATGATTAGGTGGTGCAATTTGTTTTTTTTTCCTTAAAACACAGAGGAACTAAACAAAGGACACCAGACAAAAGAACAACTCAACGCAGTGAGAGGCAAATGTGACCATCAATACAACCCACTGGGTCTAAAATAACGCAAAAAATAAATCATTAACGAAGATGGCAAGACTAGTTCATGATGAGATTTTCAGTTTTTTTTCTGTTTGTTGCCTTGTGAGTGACTGGTCTGGTGGGGGTGGGGGATCTGACTTTTCTGATCTCTCTCCTGTACGATAAAAAAGAAAAGGCAATTGGAATCCGCATTTATACGTTGCTACAACACTTAACTCTTTCACTGCCAATGTAATTAACACTTTCCCTGCCAAATTATACACCTCTAGCGACTGTTCAAGGTGTCGTAAACTTCAGGTAAAAATAGGAAAGATTCTAATAGTTTACCTCAAAAGATACAAATATGGAGGTCCCTGAAACATTTTCATCACTTGGTGCACTTTCACGAATTTCAGAATCGTTTATTATTGCCCTTGGCATGCAAGGTGTTAATGTTTCTGAGATATTAATCCAAATATTTAGATTTGACGTTAGAGATTTAATGGAAATGAACATAAATACTGCAGGTAACTATTATATTGGGATGTGAACAGTTGATAGAAAGGTCATCGATCTTAAAATCAAAGAGACAATTGAGCATACATGTATTCTGGCAGTGAAAGGGTTAATAACGAATGCCCTCTCTATTTTTTTTTCTTTCGTTTCCTTTGCGATCCATTCTTGCTAAAAAAAAAAAAAAACCTGAGAGCTCAAAAAGTTTCATTAAACTATGCATCATTTCTATAGGTTCTCTCGAATGACATGTCGCTATCCATAGGTTTTAATGAT
>JBCEWB010146047.1:4009-26418 GCA_039654565.1 Peronia peronii | reverse complement strand
AAAGCAGTACTGTAATCCTAACAATCTGTGACAACACGCGCAAAGCAGTAAGCCTCACAAACTGTGACAACACGCGCAAAGCAGCAACCCGACCAAGCCAGCCAAGCCTACAAACCACCGTGCGAGGCGGTGCGCTGAGCCCAGCCTAGGCACGGCAGGCTTGCTGCAAATCATATGCTTGTTTTGTTTGACTGGCTTGTCTATTGCTTTGGTGGAGGGAGTTACAAAACCAGTGTTGTATTTGTTAACAGGTCCCGGTACTACTGAATACAAATATGATTATTCATTAGATAATTAATAAATAACACCATTACCTAAGATCATTCATGATGGTTTAAAAAAAAAGCCTTTCTACAGTATTCATGCCCATATATTATATCATTATATGGCTCAATATCATAACTGATCCACTATTTAATGCACATAGACTGTTATTTGTAGTATTTTTCCGAAAGTCATGCGAGGGAATAGCTGTATGAGGTTTTTCGTAATGGGATGGATTCTGTAGCTGTACACGTAAATCTGAACTACTGTATCCAATAGTGAACTGCACATAGATCTATTAATTTTTGAAATAATTAAAATATACATTTACAAATTATTTACTAAGTGATACATATTATATTTTTATCTTTAACTGATAGCAGGAAATGTCAAGAAACTATTTGATGATATTACTAAGGCTTCCCACATAGTGCTTGCATATTGGAAGACTTGAAAAAATTGAAGGAAAAAGTAGAATATTCAGATCAAATGAGAGGAAAAACTCGACATATTCACTGCACACAGGTATGAAGGGCACTTCTATGACAATTTTCATGGGATTCACTTAAAAGTGAACAACTTGTCTCACTATTTTACTCCATCTCAATAGATGGGCTTAATTTTGGACCAAAACGAGCAATTTCTTTACTCCTCTTTGAAAAATGGCCATCAGGTATCCTAAATATCAAATCATGCCTTATTTCTTTAACTTCAAATATACAGGTGTCAAGTGACCATAAGGTTATGGGAGTTGCTAAAATGACTATTTTGGCACAACAGATATGGCTAAGTAGTATGTAATTTTTTTCAAATTACAGCACTTCTTCATTTTCCATTGCTAACAACAACCACTATACTTGAAAAATCATTCCATTCATATTTTTAACTTCCCAATCATTTCCACAATTTTATCCATCAGTATGTTACATATGTAGGATCAACGTCACTTCTCCTGTTTCACATAGCTAGGCTAGGTTTAATTATATTTCACCCTGTGTTATCAAGACTTCTAGACATAAAAATTATATAGGTAAAAGTGAGCAAAGAAGTTTTGCAGCCCATGAGTCTATTCAGTGCAATGCCCTTTCCTGTGATTCTTCAATGAAAAATTTCCATATAGACAACTAATGTATGATATAAACAAGCTAGATAAAGGAAATGTAAACTTTCAAACCTGTCAGTATAATGTTGCTGTGCTGAGTCTAACTAGCCAGCAAAACAAAACTCAGAAGCATGAAGTATCATCTAACCTAATGTACGTTAATGGCAATTACTTTCACACAATGCTAGAAGTTATAACAAATTTAGTGGTCGTCATTACCAAACAAGGCCAAATATGAGGGTTTCTTATGCTAGACAGGCATGCTCTCATGAATCTGAAAGAACCCAAGAAATTTTCTACAGCAAAATTAGTCAATGGATCTACAGGGACCCAATGGCCAGTGAATCTTGCAAGTAGTAAGTACACCTTTGTAAGACTCAAACTGAGTCTCATCTTTTGGTAGCATACGTGTTTAATATGTAGAATAAAATTTGACCAAAATATCAAACTTTAACCATATCTGATATAAATAAAGCTCCCTTATGTGTGAGCCACACAATGACATCTCATGATTCCTTCAGACTGTGAAAATCCAAGCCTATATATATATATATATATATGAATCGCTGAACTTTCTAAGGCCAGAGATGAGGAATGCTATAAGATATAAGTGATGAAAATAAAGGATAACTCAACCAAAATCGTTCATTTAAAATTCATCTAAATTTGTCTATGCTAATATCTCATCCAATGAGTCTTAAAATGCATAGTTTTCCTGGACACAACACAATGAAATCAAGCACTCGCCAAACCTGAGGCAACCTGAGAAATCACGATTTTTTTCAACATCAAATGAATTTTTAATGCAAATTTTTCTTTTACACAAAACCCTTCTATGCTCATTCAAAAATATATTTCTGAGTAAAATTTTCTGAATACATGTATACTGACTAAATGATCATAAATTGTAATTTGGTAACATGATCTAAATGATAATTAATATGGATGAACAAAAGTGGTGGGCCATTTTCTCACCAAATTCAGTGGTAAGACATCCCACCATCTTTAATTCGCAATATCTTGACTTCTACTCAAGGTAGGGCAAAGATTTTCTCACCAATAAAGAGAAAATGAATAAGCTTTACTGTAAAATCAATAATTCTATAAGCTAAAAATTGTCCATTGTCTGATTTCAAGGTGAAAAATCTCATATATAAATAACAAGAAGAACTATGGAAAAAAAAATGCAATGTTAAGTGCAGCCTGGTGAGATTTTCTTTTCCTGTGTATAGTTACAAACAAATGCCTCTAATGATTCCCTCAGACTGTGCAAATCCCAACTTAGTTAAACGGCAGTAGTTGTACTAATGCTCAAAATGCTAAGCTTGCACACTCCCCACTGTGAAAAGTGCCATAAACAGCAATGCACAGAGCAGTTGTCATTCCAGACAACAGGAGAGTAAAAACTGGAGATGGTTATATTGCGTATGATTAAGCAAGGGCTATAAGATATGAGAGAACTGCCCAAAAGCTGATGGTACCAAGAGCTTGCAATACCTGCTAGAAAAGCTATGAAGAGATCAATGAACATGGTGAAAGATGATGCAGGAAGTTTGTCTGTGGATCTCTCTGGAACTCCAGCCAGTGAGTGATGTATATGTTGAAAGCTCGCGTAGGTGTAGAAATAGACAAAACTAGATGCAAACAATGTAGTTGCTGATGAGACCCAGCCTCTGTAAAGTCCAGAGCTGGCAAAATGAGAAGCACAAAAAGGAACTAATTAAAGTTTGGGAGAATATCTATGCATGCAAGGACATGATTATTCATATGAACATTACCACCATTCAAATTACTGTGACACTAGACAAAATTTCTCCCCATAAATCATTTTCATTTGTTACAAGGCAAAATAGTTTAGGGGTTCTAAATGCAGAGAACCGTGAAATAATTTGTGCCAGATTCCATAGTGCTAAGCGGGTACACATTTATTCAAGATTTCTTAACAGTTTAATAGCGCACATTTTTTCAATGTTGATGGTAGAGTATTAGGTAAGATGTTTTGACTGTCGAACTTTTCACAATCAAGAACCATTTTATTTAACTATTGTTTATCTCAGAAAATCTCTCTTTCACATAATATATTTTCTGCATCTCTATGCGACACAATGGGTGAAGACATAAATCTATGCAAAGCAGCTGTGAAAATTACTCATACTTGATGAAAAACTTTCATCAATACCATCTGAGTAGAGATTAATTACTATCTTAGTCACGACTTCCTCTTTCGGATGATTACATCAAACTTAAAGGTAACATAGATACTCAGAATTTTGTTCTTACAAGAGAAAGAATGAAACCCATTTTTCATTAAAAGTATTCAGTATGACAATCTATGCTATACATCAGTTTCTTGCATAGCAAAATTTTAAATGCTAATTTTTAATGACAGGATAAAAAAAATAAACCACACAATGGTCAAGGAGCCTGAGACAAAGTTGCTTATTTCATAAATCATATTTGTGTACGTGGACGATACATGCTGAGTTTTGAGACTGAAGTGGAAATACATGTAGCCATAAGCAATTAGTTTTTATTTCTGTGACTATCTCAGTCTCTACCTCAGAAATGCTTTTTGCATGCAGCCCTGAAATGAGAGAGGCAAATATTAACAGTAAATGCATAAACCGAGGAACAACAAAATTGATGTCTTGTCTGCAAAACAAAGAATGCAACAAATTTCAGCTCTGAAAGCTGAGAAATTGGAAGTCTGGACGAAATGATGATCTTCCTGTTAAATATTCCAGTTATTTCCTTCTGAAAATCTTATGAATTAAGTCGCTGAAAAACGAACCAAAAGTCATGCTCATTAAATCATAGTTGTAGACAAGTATATATACATGTATAACACATGAAAGAAAAATGAACCCTATGTGAGCTGGTATATAGAAAAATCTCTTTCCATGTGAATAAATCTGAAAACAGAAAGAAAAATAGCCACAACACTGACGCTTTTTACCATGCATGCTTTGGAAAAGAAAAAAAAATGTGTCTATAACACCATATGACATATGACAGCTGACCAGCATACTACAAAAGTCATAGCCCTATATATGTATATATATATATCTCATGTTGTCTCCCAACATTATCAGTTAATGCCCAACTTAGTGATCAAACTGTAAGTAGTCTTGATACGTTCAGCCCTTTTTTGATTCAAGTATGTTTGACGAAAATCTTTTTTCTCAAGGGATGAGACTTGAGGAAAACTAGCAATTACCAGTTTGGACATGCTCAGAAATTCCTCTATACAGTTATGTGTTATAGAGAACTTCCACATCAAGGTGAAATATATATTGTTTTCCTTATCAGCTATTCAGTCTATTTTAGTTTCATTCATGAATAATGATAGTGAAAACGGGAAAACAATTAACAATGCAACACCAGCAGCGCAATGATGTTATGCAGGAACAGCAATAAAAACAAACTATGTGCAAAAACAACAAAGGCTGTTACTTGTTTTTTTAGTGTGAAGTGTGGATTGAGTGACAAATATAATAAGAATGATACAAACTGTACATAGAGAAAGTTTAAGCATGGTATTAAATGGAATGGGCACTGTACATACTTTTGTGAATTCAAAGCTGGACAGCTTCTAAAATTGATCATATTCTTAATTTTTCTTCAGAAGTGTTAAATTCTGTATTCAACAATGATCAGCTTTTTTTTTCCTTTGTACTTTACAAGCTCAGAATGGTCAATTGTAAAATCGTAAAGACAATAGCCCAGTGATTTGAGATTATGAATGTCTGAGATATCCACTATCAGTAAAGAGAAATGCCAGATGCTGCAAAACAGAAAACATCAGCTGCGTCTTATCTTTTATTTATTACATTTAGATGAAGACTCACTTTTCTTCTACAAAATTTCACACACTATTTCCATTCCTACCATTTCTTCCGATGATGTCCTTTTCAATTTTGCTTTGTTCTGTCTTTGATGTCTCCAGTGAGTAAAAAGACCAACTAAAACTGATATAAATCTGTGTATTTTTGTGAAATTTTTTACTTTGAGACACACAACACATTTCAAAATACAGAGGAAAACAGAGGCAGTTACAGTTCATTCTCATCTTACTACTCATTATGGACAGCGTACATCTGTACTGACAGTGAAAAGATTACAACAGTGTCTTGTGGACTACATAGCAAATGCTTGAATATGAGTAACAATAAAGGAATTTTCAATCATGCAAATATATTTCAATGATAAAGAAATATATTTACTAAATGGTATGTAGGAATAAATGGGACCAAAAAAAAAAAAAAATTTATGAAGCAGAATGTATTCCTGATTTCTAAAAATTTGGTAGACTGAAAACTCCACTGACAGCAATTGTGGCAACTTTACTATAACAAAAATATTCTGAACTGAATACATTTTCACCAGGTGCGAGTGAAAGATCAATAATCTGAAATATGATCCCTTATTTCATATTCTGAGCAATATCACGAAAACAGATTATTACTTCAGTTCACAACTGGAGTGCTGAATGATAGCTCAAACATAAATAATTTAGTCGGCAAGAAAAGAAATTTAAAAATTCAGTGACTGTTGCCACACCTGCTGCTATTAAACAACACATAAAACATATTATGCAAACAAAAGAACACTGGAAAGTGGTTACAGTACCTGAAAGAAAAGCCACAGACAAGTCAACAAAAGGAGACGCTTTTTTGCGTCCATTTAGCACTGCGGACTTGAGTCCATTATAGGTGTAAAAGTACACAAAGTTTGAGCAGCAGACTGCTGTCACTACTGGAAACCATCCTAAGTACAGTCCCTCCCTGAAATCAGAAAAGGCAGTCAGTTTTCCTTCAAAGAATTTACCGGTCCTGAAGAGATTATCAGTCCTGGTTCAGATTTATAAGTGTTAAAATGAGCTTTCAGTGATGCAGGTTCAGCCTTAAGCTAAAACTGCTTAATGGTGTATTGTATTAGCTATAAAAGAATATTATTATCACTTCACATAATATCTGGTTGAAGGCAGTGCTATATAGCAGCTGATTTACCCAAATAATATTGCTGACACACTTGGCCCTAGTCCCAGTTACCTTGTCCTGCTTGGCACATTGAATTTAGGAAATTATTTTGTGTGACAAGTTTCAGAGATTGTATTTACATTCTACATAATTATTATATATACACATGTATGCCTGCAGAATGCATTTCTGGCTATATCTTGTTTTAAAATGTTCCTTTCTTTTGAGGTAAGTACTTTAATTTTGTTAGGATAAATTATTTATCATTGCATCTTATAATAATTATGTAAATAACTATGCATTCTTCTCTGTGTCAATGTGCTGAAGTGAAGACATGATCGCAGTTGCTTTCGTTTCATGCCTTGATTTCAAATCTAGTGAAACTATATATTTCTGGAAATATCACAGGAGAAAAATCAGAGACAAAAGGATGGGTTAGGATGAATGAAGACCAGAAAAATGGATGACTCAGCGAATGAAAATAAAATTATTATGAAGAGACTGGTTACCATTACAATCTCGAAAAAAAAAAGGGAGGGGAGGGAGGGGGAAAGAGCTGGAGGATTTTGAAAAAGGAAGGGGAGGGAGGGGGAAAGAGCTGGAGGATTTTGAAAAAGGACGTTTAAGTTTTTATTTATGTATCTCAAATATGACAAAAGAAACAAAATATTAATAAGCTAGAATAACATAATATATACTTACATTCCTTCCTCCTGAATAATTTCCTTTAAGACTTGAAAAGTATTTTTGGCATCTCTGTGGTCATCAACTGACAAGAGATTGGATATAAACTGAAACTAAGATTTATTTCATATTTTCTTCATTAGTCACAAAGCATGAGATGTGCTGGATATTTCATTGTTCAGTATAATGACAGTACTATCCACATATATCGACATTGCTAATATCGACGTTCCTCTTACATTGACATATTTTTTTAATCCTGATTTTTCTCTTTAATATTACTTTATAAATAAAATCCACTCATATCGACCATATTTTGCTGTCATTTCTCTCATATTGACATGCCTGGTAGTATCTTCCCCTCCTCCCATATTCCTAGTACATACAGAGTAAAGTCGCACTCTCACTAGCAGAAGTTCATTGTAAAGATAAACAAAGGCGATCACCTCTTTTACGTTTCACTTGTCTGCGTGGGCTGATGCCATATTGTTGTCTGGCACACAGGCTCTTTTACGGATAGCATGACTGTGTCCAGTTGGACTAAGCCTAATTACTAGACTACTATTACCGATGCCAACTACAATAGGATGCACAAGGTGCTGCACAGTTAGCATGCGCATGGAATTTTGCATTGTGCTGGAATCTTTGGTCAAGGCCACATAGTGCTGCAGGCCTATTCTCATACTATTATCTTACAATATAGATGAGGTCCCAAAAATGAAGAAAAAGAAGAGAAAGACTGACCCAAACACCTTCCCCAAATACTTTTTCTCTATTATTATTCCATCTCCTCCCTCACCCCAAACTAAAAAAATGAACCATAATTACCAGAGGTCACGTTGGACAAAGAAAACTCTAAATGGCATAACTGCATATTATTTTTCAATCACCAATTAATTTCCCTTGCCTAAGTAGTCCTTATCTCCTATCTTGTACGAATACGAATACCTATATCGGCTTTCTCCTACATCGACGTCATTTTAAAGGTATCTACGATGTCAATATAAGCGGACTGCACTGTAAAAGGAATTATAAAATTTTATCGTTTGTTCAAAAAAAATATTTTAAAAAATTAAAATCTGAGAAATTAGATGTTACTTGACTACATCATGTATAAAATATTCACATGATACCTGTTATTCTATACATGTATATTGACCATATGTTTATTACTGTCACAAACTTTGAATGTGGATGGGTGTTAGTTGTGACGTTGTAAGTGGTAATTAGGCAGTGAATGTGGACGAGACGCACACAAGAACAGAGAAAGAAGAACATGAATCCTCGACGTCAAAATGATGCAGAATTTATTGCAGTGCTTGGTAACAAGCAATACAAACTTCAGGGCAGCTTTCTAACTCTGATGCATATGGCACTCTGCATTGCACTTTATCTCCTTCCTCTCCGGCTGAGCCCCTATATAGACACCAGCTCGTCTTGAACTCTCTCGAGCCTACAAGTTCTCTGTACCACTGTCGCCACACATAAAACTGTGATGTAGTGTGCATCTCAAACATACCAGTTATCACCACAATTACCGCCACACACAAAACCGTGACGTAGTGTGCACACATATGACATACATCACACACAAGGTCTGACCAAAAAACCATCCCATACAAAATGCTTAGCGAGTATCTCAGACACGTTCAGTGACCCAGTATCTCCTCAGGCCAGCATACGCATGCTCACTTGCATGGGCACGGTATATACAATTACGATCTGCTAAACATCGCTCACAACACACACTCGCGTGTACCCAACATGTATAATCATCATTCGTTACAATTACTATTGCAAAAATTAATAGTTCTCAACCTGATGTGTCATTTTTCTCACTGTTTTGTTCTATATAAGATTTGCTGTGGCTTCTGGTAAGCCAATTATCTGCCTAAAACATGTTTCAAAATAGCAAAAGTTTCATTATCATGGATCTGTTGCAACATACTACATAATCAAGGTGACAAATAATTAAGTTGTTCGGTCAGACTTTGCTGGGCATGTGAGGTACAAATAGGCACTGTGAAACAGAATGAAAGTACTTTTGCTTTTTTCATTTTTTTACAGTGACATGCGTGTGTGTCATTTGACCCCAGTCATATTCTGACATACATAGTATATCAGAGCAGTGAAGGGCTTAAGATGATTCAAATAAAAAGAGTTAAAGAGATATTTTCCTTTTTCACAAATAAGTTTAGACCACATTTGGCTGGCAAAAGATTGATGGGAAAATTAGGTACTTCGATGTCAGTTAAATAACTAAGGGATCATCACTCACACATGGGTTTGTTTGTAATATGTGGACTCTGAATGCTCATCATTCCTCAAGAGCTGCCTATCATGCCCAGAGCATGTATGTGCACAAATCTGCTTGTGAGCAACTTTACCTTTTGGCCATCTGTTCTAAGTTGTTCCTAAGGACACCTGGATGGGTGACAACATGAACTCACGGAGAGCTAGCAATCTTTGCCACAGCCCAACACGGTTACAATTATGGGCAAGATAGTCTTATTTGCAAAAGATTGAAAAGCCTCAAAAACTTACTACTACTAAGCAAGCAAACAAATTTACATGATGTAAATGTAAAGACAGTTTCAATCTTAGTGTGCAGCAAGTTGTAACTTAGTAAGGTGCATGTGAATACCAACATTCTGGTTGTGAAGAAATTAAGAATTTCAAAAATGTTTTTATTTTATACACGATGAGAAAAGCAATGGCAACAATACATTTTATATACATGGAACTCCCCGGCCACTAAAATTAAATTATGTAGCATAACAACTAGTAACTGAACTTCCTTAAAAGATTAACAAATCAATGCATGTGTTACACACACTGCTGTGCGCAGATATAATCTGAAATAGTTTCAATAAGCTTTCCTTCTGATTTAAGGGTTCTGATTATTTCTTTCACAAATGATTCTGTAAATGAGTATAAACAAAATTCAAAAATAAATTTCAAATTCTGACTACATAGCCTTGAAATCTCAACTTCATTTTAGGACATTTTCAAATTATAAAAATGTACTTAAAAAAAGGGTGACTCATAACAATTCATGTACCTTGCAATCTTGTTCTCACTGTGTCCAAGGGGTAGAATACTGATATTGCAACAACACTGCCCTGGGGAAATGAAGAACATATTAGGGGCATTGAAATAGTGTATTATAGGGAACAAAAATTATTCTGTATTACTGTTGTTACATGTATATATAGGTTATTTTTCTGCATGTTTATTTCTAGATGACAGAGCAATAATAACTAACAATACACTGACCTTCTTTATCTTAACCACTTCACTACTAACAACAGTAGAGCTATGTCCAAAAATTGGTCTCTCGTGTGCTAAAAGACATACATATAGTACATTCCGCATCAACTCACCACCAATCACCCTGTTCCCCTTTGATCTGATA
The DNA here is from genome assembly GCA_039654565.1 of Peronia peronii. NCBI lineage: Eukaryota > Metazoa > Mollusca > Gastropoda > Systellommatophora > Onchidiidae > Peronia > Peronia peronii. Next base: position 15,974 of record JBCEWB010146047.1, on the reverse strand, counting down.
CTCCAACTGCAAGCTGAAATGATCAAGTGATGATATTCTCATCTGCTCTGCTTATAAATGTAACAATTACCAACATTTAATAACAGCCGCCACTTTTGACTTCCTATGGGAGGATGGGTGCCATGGGCTCCTTCAGAGTATGCTGAGTATGCGAGATTGAGTGCGAGTGAAGGTCACGAGTGGTTGAGACTGACCATATTATTGATGCTTAGCACAGGACTGCTAAACTGGCAGTGACGTGGTTAATACTTCAGTGACCTAATCAGAACCTAGGCACATCTCTGTTTTTTCTAAGAAAAATCATCTGTTGAGTCTCTTAATATTCTTTTTTAATAAAGATCTCTACATCTTGGTCTACATATCTCACCAAATTTATGGCAGAATTATGAAATATCAAAAATACTAATAACATTTGCTATCATATATTAGCATAAATCTATTCTTTACTTCTAGATCTAATCAGTGAGTGTTCAAATATATTTAGCCAAAAAAAAAAACAGCCAGAATCCCTGATCGGGGAATTTAGTCCCAAGGGCTATGATCCCCAATAGGGTATTCTAGCCTCGGGGATACAATTAAAGTATTTAAAGTCCACAGGGCTAAAGTCTGGCTCCTAGCTAGATCCACATCTCTTCATTCCGCCTCTCCTTCAACTACACTCTCAAAAAAAAAAAAAAGAGCAGAAAAATTAACTAAAAAATTCTGTCCAAAACACACAAACCTACATATAAGGAACAGAAAAAAAAAAAGAAGTAGATGCTGTGGAGTCGGAGATTGAACCCTCCAGTCCCAACTGATGACATATGTAGCAAAAACATCTCCTTCAACTAACAAAAAGTAGAGAAAAATAAAAAATTCATGTCAGATAACGCACATGGATAATAACAAGAAACAGAAATTATATCTTTTTAAAATAAGAAAAAAAATAGGGGCAACCGAGGTTCGAACCCTCAATTATCAGGTGATAGAAAAATTAATATGTGATTACATGTCCAGTCTGCAGTGGATGACTGTGACCTTTCCATAAAAACTAATATTATTATTATTTAAGTCCAAAACAAAATGGCTCATCAGTAATCTTGATTTCTGTCTCCTTTTTCTCATCAGTGCTTCACATTAAGTCCAATGAGTTGGGAGGGAATATTGTGAAGTTTTACAAAGTAAGACATCATGTTGCTCTCAGAATGAAAAGGATACAAAAATCAATGCGAAAAACAAGTAAATAATCTGTAATCAAATTTTAAATCACCAAAGTTTTTCCATCTTACCTCACAGAGCCCTCTGTGAGGTAAGATGGAAAAACTTTGGTGAGAAAACAACACAAGATGACCACAAGCTTTACTACAGTGGCAGAGAAGACATCCATCAACATGGAGTTGGGATTCTGGTTCACAAAGACAGTACAGATGCTGTGATGGGTTGTCGTCCTATCTCAAGTCAACTGATGACAGTACATCTCAAAGCTTCACCATTTAACACCACCATCATACAGGCATACACACCAACAACAGACTACGATGATGAAGATGTAGAAGAATTTTACAACCAGTTACAGGAAGTCCTTGACGAAGCATCAAAGTAGTACAAGGCGACTGGAATGCAAAGATAGGTGAAGATGCAAGCAGAGATTGGCAACATACCAGTGGACCCTACTGCAACAGCACAATCAATGAAAAAGGGCTGAGACTCCTTGAATTTACCAGCTATAACAACCTCAAGCTGATGAATACTTTGGCCCCCCACAAAATATCAAGGAGATGGACATGGCACAGCCCAGTTGGTGAGAATCGTTGCCAAATTGATTACATCATGGTGAAGACAAGATTCCAGTCCAGTGCCAACATCGCCAAAACCAGAAGCTTTCCAGGAGCTGATGTAGGTAGCAACCATGACTTGGTGATGATGACATTTGCACTCCGTCTTGCTAAGGAACAAGAAATAAGGATCCATCAGGTTAACGTTCAACTTTGAGAACTTAAAAGATCCAACATTGTAGATGCCTTTGAAGCAAAGATCGGTGGCAAATTTGCAACACTCCTGGCACTAAATGATGAAACACAACTGGATACCCTTATAAACACATTCAATGATTCTATGACAGAAGCAGCAACAGAACTTCTCGGCAATCATCGGGTTAAAAGGAAACCCTGGGTCACAGACAACACATTTGAACTATGTGATAACGCAGAGAACTGAAGAGAAAGAGACACGAAAAAGAAGGTGTGGCAAAGAAGCAAATCTGCAAGTTAAAAGTGGCATGAAGAACGTGGAAACGTGGATAGACAAACAATGTGAAGAAATCGAAAACAGCCTGCAGCAAAACAACAGCAGAAATGCCTATCAAACTGTGAAAGATCTCACAAACACAAAACAAGTTCGAACCACAACAATCCAAAACAATTAATCCAAATGTTAAACAGAAGAAAGAAATATATTGCAAAGATGGACAGAATACTGCTCAGAATTGTACTCTCACAAATCCCCAGGAAACTCAAGTTCTAAATGTTCCTCAATCAACAGACACTGCCAAGGATAGCATCCTACGAGAAGAAGTAGTCGTAGCAGTTTCAGCTCTAAAATCAGGCAAATCAGTAGGAGTCGATAACATCAATGCAGAACTTGTAAAAGCAGGAGGAGACGCAGCTATAGACATGCTCTATCGTATCTATGACAAGATCTGGCAGACAGGAGAATGGCCAAAACCTTGGACTCAATTGCTGGTGATCACACTCCCAAAGAAAGGCAACCTACAGCAGTGCCAATGTATAAGTCTCATCAGTCATCCCAGCAAAGTAATGCTCAAAATCATCCTAAACAGGCTCAAACCATAGGCAGAGAAAATCATTGCTGAAAAACAAGCAGGCTTCAGACCAGGCCATAGTACAACAGAACAAATTTCGAACATCAGAATAAAAGTGGAAAACCCCAACAGGAGCTTTATCGTGTGTTCATCGACTTTAAAAAAGCATTCAACAGAGTCTGGCACAAAGCATTATGGGCAACAATGAATCAATAATGCAAACCTGATAAAGATCATTAGAAAACCTGTACAGCTGAGCCACAAGTGCCATATTCTATAAAAATAACATTGGAGATTGGTTCAAGACAACAGTTGGAGTGTGACAAGGCTGCCTATTCTCCCCCACCCTCTTCAACATATTTCTTGAGAGAATCATGATAGAAGCCCTTGAACAACATGAAGAAACAATTAGCATAGGATAGGAGGAAGAAACATCACAAACCTTCGTTTTGCTGATGACACAGATGGCATCGAACAAGAACTAGTCAACTTAGTAAATTGACTTGAAAAGGCCTCCTCAGATCACAGCATGGAAATAAGTGCAGAGAAAACAAAAGTAATGACCAATAGCAACTTCACAAATAACATCAAAGTCAAAGATCAAAATCTCGAGAGTGTCACAAGCTTCAAATGCTCAGGGTCAATCATTTCAGATGAGGATCAAAGCCCCAAATACTCTCCAGAACAGCACAGACCAGAGCCGCGCTAACCAAACTCAAACATATCTGGAGAAACAGGAACATCACCCTAAGCTCAACGATCAGGCTTATAATATGCGCTCCTCAGTGACATCAATATTCCAATGCATGTGAGTCCTGGACCCTGACAGCAGACACTGAGAGAAGAATAAGAGCTGTTGAGATGACATGCTTCCGTAAACTGCTCAGCATCTCATACGGAGATCACATCCCCAATGAAGAAGTGAAAAGACACATAAGAAGTGTAATCGGGCCTTACACCGACCTTCTATCATTGGTAAAGCAACGCAAGCTGAAATGGTATGGCCATGTCATCTGTTCCTCAGGCCTTGTTTAAACCATCCTACAAGGCACTGTGCAGGGAGGACGAAGGAGAGGCAGACAGAAGAAGAGATGGGAGGGCAACATCCGAGAATGGACAACCATGGAGCTGCGGGACACACTGAGGAAAGCAAAGAGCCGGGAGGATGGAGGAGTTCCGTTGTTATCTGTCAGAGACGACCCAACGGATGACAAATCTACGGGAGCATGATGATGAAATTTTAAATCATATTTATTATAACAGTTTTTATTTAATGTATCTAGAGATCTAGATCTACTTACTGTGGCACCAGATACTGCGTGAACCAGATTTGAATAAGAGAATAAGTCCATGTAACTGCGGAATTTTTCATCTTTAGCAGTGATGTTAGTCATCTCTGATGCTGCTCTGCTACAATAGATGGATCTCCAACTGGTGATTAGATCTGTAGGTGAGATACTTAAGGAAGTGCCTTCAAACAATCGAATATCAGCCTCTTTATAAGTAGACTTAGTAGAGCTTGACCTAGAATTCTAGATGAAACGGATCTTGGATAATCAGGATGTTTAGGCTAACTTGCAAGTTTGGTTTCTGTCACTTGCGGGCCTCGGCTGGATCTAGACTTAAATTGCACACAAAACCAACAGCTTGGCATTTAGCAGATAAGATCTCATAATTAGTTCACGGGGACAAGATCTAGACTCTTATCTCATTTGATCACAGTGAATGGACCGATATAACACGGATGCGGAGTTCTGCTATCATTTCATATAAGCGATCATTTCAGTGAAAAAGCAGTAATGGTATGTCGATTAAATTGTGATATCGATATAGGCAATAGATCTAGTATGGATACTTTCATCTGCGTATAAACTAAAAAGGGGGTGTGTAGGAATGAACGGGAAGGGGGGGGGGGGGTGAAGCATGACGATAAAAATTCAAAACCGTTGTAAATCTTTTTCACCTTGATTTATAATACAGCAAGTTTTGTAGTAATCTCTGTTAACGGCTAACCTTTATTCCCATTAAGTTGGGTTACTGCTGTATTGTTCTCCTGTCCCAGTTGTCCTGTAATCATCGTATTATTTTGAAATCTGAACCTTTTTTTTCGTTTTTCAGGCCTTCTTGTTTTTTTCTCTTTTTAAAGTTCAGACAACAAGCGTAACCGTGTAGTTCACGAAAAACCGATTTAATAGTCACATTCCACAACAGTAGAAGTATCGTAGGCTGTTTATATGCCGATGAAATCGCCTATTCCGGAAAATCTATCTGCCCGCCAGCGACATAATCATGGCGTGCTCTACGAATACGGTTGTTCGCCAAAGAGGAGTGCCCCAGATGAGGAACCAAGTAGGCGAAATAGCCTTCCTATATAAATATATACATGTAGATGTATATTCTGGTTTCACTCGGATGTTTAATTTGTTGTCTGTTTTGAGATTTTGACTTGTTGGCGGTCCATATCCTACTACCGTATCAGCAATGAAAAGAGAGTTTCTCATGTCATTGCTTCTTTCAAAGTTATCAATATCACTGTTTTTGATCCCAGAATGCTGCCTGTTACTTTTTTTCCCCACTTGGTTGCCCAAACTTCACAATTACCTCCATTTTCGTCGACAGTTTCAGATCTTATGACTTAAAGAGCTAGATTTTTCCCTGCTCAAATTATTTTGAATGGATCATTTATTATCACGATGAGCGCCTTTAATTGTTACAAAAAAAAGTAAGTAAAGTCATTGAAAAGCTTTCTAGGGGCGTATACAATAAACCTGCAGCAAAACCCATAAAAGGCTTATGGATATTAAAAACCTGCGACAAAACCCATAAAAGGCTTATGGACTCGAAAACTGCTGAATGTATCCGAGTGAAATTTGGTACACAATATTGTTGCATAAAGATCTGTGTTTCTACCTACAGAGAGCCGAGAAAAAAAAATAAAATAAAGCTTACTAATATACTGTTTGACGTTTTTTTTTTTAAAAAAAGCGATAATAATCGAGCAGTAAATTTGCGGGAGTGTTTGATCCCAATTGTACGTTCGATAGAACGACGCTTTCATAACACCAAAACGTTTTCTATGAGTAATATTCAGTTTAAACAGTTTAATCATCCAAAATACATGTAACAATTTTGAGGCTCACCCGCCGCGCACGCTTGCCATACACTTCAAAGTCGCAGGCCAGTATCAGTCTGATCTATATTTAAATGAATCTTCCACGAAGGCCGTGAGTTCTCTTCTAGTATTAAAACCACAACAACAACAACATTTTTTTTTCTTTTTTTTTTTAAATAAAAGACCGGATATAGATGAAATTTGTGTGCTATGTTAAAAAAAAAAAAAAAGAAAAAAAAAAAGAAAAACCTTGCTGTAAGCTTATATCGTGTATATGAAGTCTTCTTTCTGATGTAGGCCTATACGTGTATGTATTTATGTACCGTAGTCAAGATCTTGGTTACATATAAAAATGTCTCTTTTTGAGTGAGTATTTATTTATTTCTTATTGTAATTTGGCGCCTTGAGCCATCAGGGATTTGATATAGACTGTCCTACCCTATTCTTTTCTGTCTGTTATTGTGTATTTTACAAAAGCATCTTTTCATCGGTTAATGGTCATTTTTACATTGACTCAGAGACAGTAGCCTACAACACAATGAGCTAAATTTTCTCTCTCTCTCTCTCTCACTCATCATTCACTCATTCACACACACATCTAGGCCTGCACAGAGAAAGAGAGAGGGAGGGGGGGGGGACAAAGAAAAAAAGGAACAAGAAAAAACACTAGGCCTATAATTAATTCTGCCACTTTTTTTGGGGGGGGGGGGGGGGGGGAGAGATTAAACCCGACAGAAGAATTTGGTCTAGTTTTTTTTTTTTTTTTTAAACGTGTTACGGAATGTAAGTCCGAACCGGCCGATAACCTTCACAAAATGTAACCTGGAGATTTTTGCATAGAGCAGTCACATTGTGTCTCGCAGGTGTTATCTAGCGAAACTACTTACTGGTATCAGCCAATCTCGATGTTATCCTATAGAGGGTGACACTCTTAAGATGTCAACATTAGATTAGTTGTGAAAAGCACTTCAAGCGTACGAACACTATCTAGACATTAGCCATTAAGACAATGAATTACAGTGATGCTCACACGCCCACTTCTGAAAGTCGCCGCATCGTCTTTTGTTTATAGTCACTTCATTTCGCTTTGGTGCCACATGATGAGTATTCATTGTTTGTAAATACAGAGCAGAGCATGATTCTTTACAGTGGGACAAAATACCCATATGTCAACCTTCTTATATTATTGGGCCCTTTTGCCCGGTCATTGTTTCTGACTTAAAAAAGACGCAGTATGTGAAAGATAACGTAGAACTTCAGTCACACTATAGAAATAGGAGTTGTCTCGTTATCGCTGCTGTTGTCATCATCGTCGTTGTTGTTGATTTTATTGCTGCCGTTAGGCTTTTTAGATTATCTCCATGAAGAGTAATGAGCTTTTGTGTCAACAATAAATATGAACATTAGAGAATGGTCAATTACCTGTGTCGAGAATTAATCAAATGATATCAAATGTTATACGTAAGTCTGTCCTGTTGACGATGTTGCTGTTACTGTCACTGCTGGTAGCAACCAGATTGTTTTGGCGATGGCCGCTGATGTATCGAAATCTCTATGCTTTAATCTTCAGTGTTCTTTGCTGGCCTCGTTTGCTACGGTGCAAACGATATCACCCCTGTTACTGTTTTGGCTATTGATCACTAAATACCCGTGGGTCCGTTACTTCACCGGATTTGTCTGCACTGTGCTTTTACTATCTAGCAAGTTTCAAGACAGCAGTCAGGCTACATTGCGAGATTCTGTTTCTTTCGTTCTTTCCTCTTTCTTTCTTTCTTTTTTTTTTTTTCCATTTTTTTCTTTTAAGAATCTTCTATTCTCTCTTCGTGTGTGCTTGTGAAGACTTGAGGAGAACGTGGGTTCGAGGGACACAGATAGAAAAGTCAATAGCAGGCGGCCTCCAGGTAATATATCAGTGTCAGTGACAAAATAATAGTTGCAGGGTTGTGAGGCGTGCGGTTTGGCCCAGACTAGCTCGCTGGTATTGTCACTGTCCTGGTCTTGATGATCGTCCCTCGCTTCCACTCACTTGCCCGTGTCTCTATGATACGCCAGTATGTCCCTCATGACAGCCCCATATGACACTACATTAGCGTATCTGCTCTTCTTTCGGGAAGAAGAGAACGGGATCAAAAAGAGCGGAGAGAGGTGGGGGTTGGTGGAACGAACTATTAATTTGTCGAAAGGATCCGAAAAGAAGTGAACAGTGTTTGAATGAAGTTAGTGAGACGACCCAGGCAGTATGGAGATACGTGATATAGAGATGGGCCCTTACAAAGAGTTAATAAAAACACCTGCAGCCCTAGTAGATTCAGACCTGTCGTTTTGGATTCTGATGGAAGAGAGAGAAAGGGAGAGAGAGAGAGGAAGAAGGAGCAGGGGAGGGAGGAGAAGAGAGAGAGAGAGGCAGAGAGAAAGTGAATGTGATGGTGATGAATGCTGAAAAATGATCTTCCTTCAGAAGATACTACTAGGTCTATAGGACGTAGGACCAGCGTTTTATCTTCCCTGCTGGCTGACGGTTGCTCAAAAAGCTGTCCATAAATCGACGAGAACTTTTCTTATCGCTAAAGATGAACAGTTTTTTAGCTTTGAAGATAATCAGTTATACAATCAGCTAGTATTATTTTGCTCTCTCTCTCTCTCTCTCTCTCTCTCTTTGTCTCTCGTCTTTCTCAGTTGACGCCCTCTTATCTGTATCTCACTGTCTTGCCCATCTCATTGAAGACATTATGTGTCATGAAATATATAGATATGGACACATCTAACTGTTATAATGTTATCAAATTTGACACTGTAACAATTTTGGTGCTCAGTTCTACATGATTGCAGGAGTAGCCAGTAGATTTAATAGTTTTCCACCTTTCGCAGTGTCTGTCCATCATGGTAGCGTTGAAGTGATTGTTCGGAGCTCTGTGCTTGTGACTGCTCTTGTCTCAGAGAAATGTATTTCTGGTGTCAGCCAGTTCTCACTTTAGTGGAAAATACATCTTAGTCTGTCGAGAAGAAATAATGTGAAAATATAATAAATAATGTTTGAAGAACTTGAAAACTCAGCCTAAAAAGACATGGTTATGCATATAGGCACAATTTGCTCAATCCGTGGCTTTTGGGATAATTCCCAATTTGCTGAAGATTTTTGCTATAACATTGTGTTCCCGAATAAATCCTCTAGGAAAACTAATCACATAGTCACGAACATTTACGTGAATTGTCAATTTTTTATTTATTTGTTTTTAAAAATTTGTTCTTGGTTTTTGTTGTTGTTGTTGTTTTTTAACATGAGCACTTTATCTGTCGTTAAATTATTTATGCCTTTCTTGCTTTTTTAATTATGCGAGTTGCAAGTAATTTTAACAGTTCTATTCTTCCTACTTGTGTTTTTCTTGTAATTTTTGTCTCAGAGGACATGGAAAAGTGACGGGTTAACTTGTATGTTTCTCTCTACGAAAAGACATCATCAGTATTCCTTGTCAACTTATTGCTTACCTTCTTCTTTTTCTTTGTTGTTCTTGCCACTTTTTTTTCTCAACGATTTACACAGCCATTTGAGATGTTTTCTGAATGTATTTTCTTAGTAGATAAGAGACGTTTTGGAGCCAGTAAACGTGGCTCCAGGTAGAACTGAGCCTTGAATGTACAACGCATGCTGTTATTTCATAAGGTTGACATAACGGTGAATGAGTCGGCTGTGCCCAAAATAACCGTCAATCGCGTCAAGGGACAAGGCTCTCGGCATGTTGTCTGTGACAAGAATGGATGGGACATATGACGCGGAAGGATTTACTTCCCAACGTTTAGCACAGTTTCTTTCTTTTTCTGTCAATCATGACTTCGTAGGTCCTCAGTGACCAAAAAAAAAAAGCACAGATTTGAATGTGCTCATATGTCACACTCAGACGTCTATTGAGACGTCACAGCGCACGTGTATGTATGTGCACGCGAGAAGGAAAGTGAGGGGGGAGGGGGGAGAGGGGGAAGAAAGGAATGCATGTATGTGTGTTATTGTATACATAAGAAATATGGAAACCAAAATAGAAGATGGTAGGCAACAGGTATTCCAAACAGGTAGACTTTGTATTAGCTTAGGACACGATTCTTGATGATGGGCCGTTGAGCGGAGAGAAAGGAAATGGCGGGATTTCAAGTCGAAATGAAAGGAAACCAGCAAAAGTACAACTGATCCATTAGCCAAGCTAGAGAACAAACTGTAGATGCCAGTTTTCCGGCTGACTCTGGAGAATGAGGGAAAAGCCGGGCCATGGACCTGATTTGTATATTTGGTGTTTTTCATGCGGTATAGTTTAGTAGAGGGGGAGGTATCGTTGTTTATTGCCTCTGTTGCTGTTCTTATTCTCCAGTTGCAACGAGAATCAGCTTCTCCAAATCCGACGTAGAGGTAAAAAAAAAAAAAAAGCGAATTAAATTTTGCTACTCACGTAAAGTCGTCCCCGAAAACTGAAAATGTCATGGAAATTTGTTAAGGCCTTCGTGATCTGTCACTTTTTTTTTTTTAACAATTAGGAAGAGGATATTGATATAAAATAATATGGGCATCACTACAGAAGTTTGGCTTTGTTTTCATGTTCAGTGTCTGCTGTAATGAAAACTCGCATGTGTGTGTTAAGACCAAGGATGGTGCCGTCTGTATTGTATACACTGGATACACAATACTGCATTCCCTCTCCTATTAAATAAACACTGAATTCGTTGTTGTAATGGCTTATAGCTGAACAAGGGGTCCTTCACATAACAAGATATGTCTGTAATCAACCCCCCCCCCCTTTCCCAAACCGAAAGGATCCTGTACACGTTCGTCCCTTTTTCTGCAAATAAACAGCTTGCGAGCATGCTTATCTTGCCACGGTTTATGTAATTTTGCTTCCATTAAAACAATAATAATTTGTATATGATCTGAAAAAAAAAACAAACAACAAAAACCGCCGTTGAGCCCTGTTGTTTCCGTATGAGAACACTAAAAAATTACATGTTTCAATGATTTCTGTTATATTGAGGGTCGTGGCAGTAGTTCAGCTGGCCATCAGTAGTTGTGCACATTTTCTGACCTTGTCCAGAAACCTCTAATATGACGTAAAACCACACACTTGGTGAATGACGAGATATATCATTGCACTTGTAAATGAAGCTTTTGACAGTTCGCAGCTCAAGGAGCGATAGTCAGATTAAAGTGTATGCACTATTTATACTTAGTGTATTTAGGTAAATGGAAAGGTAGTAATATAGAGTAGAAAAAAAATCTTTAAGTATTTCTAACTAGCTGATGGTCTGTTTCATTTCAGTCGGCGAGATACATATCGTCCCAGTTGTGCTTTATCAACCTTCAGAGTTTATAGTTACCGTTGAACTTGAACCCTCCTGTTATTCTCTTTAATGCTAATGTGTGTTCATGCAGTTTATGTGACAAGTTATCGAATTTATCTGAGTTTAGCTGTTTTAAATCACACTGCAATCAGTTTCTAGTATTGACATTATGGGCAAGGTGATCCAGGAACACGGTCTGCTTCATCAACTGCCAACAATATCAGATCGGGACGGACGTTTTATGGCCAAGATGTCTTCTAGTTTATGACATATGAAGCAGTGTTGGCCGCACCTTCACATATTTGTGGTCGGTACCCACACTGTTTCGTTTTGTATATTCAGACTGGGCTCTTATCGACAACCTATGATCTTGTGTGCCTTGACAGGCCTAACGGTGTCGCGCAATTTCGGCTATGTCGAGTCTTTGCCAGTCGGATGTTAGTCATCACTAGTCTTAGCCCGCGTGGCCAGAGAGGCGTCGAAAGGAAAGAAGTTGTTGTAATTAAACCATTACAGGGAGGGGGGGGGGGGGTGTCAGTTTGCTGCGAGGAACAATCACCAATTGCTGATACTTTGTGCTGATCCCTCTAGGATAATGTGTATTTCCTACGATGTCACGTCGCTAAATTCAGTGACTTGATGCGCTCAATTTTGTAATAAGAAAGTTTGAAAAATGAGTTTGGGGGGGGGGGGGGGGGGGGGGGGGGACAGGAAAAGAACCAACCCCGTTTTCT
>JBCEWB010146046.1:4998-46080 GCA_039654565.1 Peronia peronii | reverse complement strand
TAACTGGATTAGAATTGGTCTTCAGTGATATCCCTTTTATTGGTGCATTCCACAACAGAGAAAAAGAGAGGGCGAGAGAAGAAACAATTTTTGTCCAATTTTGATGATGGCTTATAAAAATTGCGGTAAAATCCTCTCTAGAAGTCATATTAAATCAAAACACTTGGTAGGAAAAAAAAGGCGAGATTTACTGACAACTTGAAACCTAAATCCGAAAGTCAACGCTGGGTTGTTTTTCGCGATTTAGATTTTGATCTGGACTTGACAGTACCGGTATCTCAAAACCGGACGAGCAACGGTAGAGGCTCTAAAATTCATTTAGTTATCCAGCCTAGATTTTGATTAGATTAGTACTATTTGAGGGGCTAGGCCTTTGCACTGAATTCAAAACAATGCCGCAAATACATGAACTAAAGTACAGATCTGATCTAGATTTCTAGATCTAGATCGCTTGGCCTGACGAGGCTAGGCCTCAATTTGCTTTTTGAAAGTTGAAGAGTTGAATGTGGCCATACCAAATAGGCCTACAAGAACAACCGTGCCTAGGCCTATCTATCAATATCATGAATGTCGGTATTGTGAAGCGAAATGATTATTAAAAAAAAAAATTGTTAAAATTTATTTTATTAAAATTATTTTCTTCTGTTTTGATAGAATTCGCTTAAAAGTTGCGAAAATTGATAAAAGTTGCAAAGAGTTGCACAAATTTGTAAAAATCGCACAGTGCACGAATTCATGCAAAAGTTGCGAAAACGAATTTCTGCAGGGCCAGTAAATTGAAACAGGATGCAAGTTTAATTACCGAATTACCTCCCCTGATTGAAGAACCATGCGACTGCACTGCTACCTTATGTCTTAAGGCCACTTCATTTTCATTTTTGTTGTTCTTGTTGTTGCAGGTATACATACATATAAAATGTGTGGTTATGTAGCTGTTACTGTTATGTCGTTTTGTTTGTTATTTTTCTGCTTTTTTTTTTCTTCAAGATTGTAGACAAAATGGAGATTGGAATGGCATACTTTCTGCAGATATCCGACTTTTTCAGTAAACCTTCATCAACTTCAGGAATCAGTGTCCTTTTGAACTACAGTGATAAACCTGCTCTCTTATGTTTTAACATAGTTAGTTTCAATGAATTCATCATTGATTGCCAGCCTAGATCCAAAATAGCTTTATAGTCAAGTTGGAGCTCACAATTTTCAATATGAAACTGAAGGATACCTGTCAACTTCTCAAAACTGGCTTTCAAGAAACACTGACAAGCACGACTGGTTTGACTGACCGAATGCCTGCTAGTAGAAGTGTGTATAGTGTATGATTGAAAAGACAAAGACCAAGCCATCTTCTGATGCGGTTTACGGTGTATCTGAGCCTTTCAACCTCCTTGGGGGTGGTTATTTCGGCTGAATCCTCTGATACCGTGGTTGTGTGGCTGTAAATAATGACGAAATCGTAATAGCCTCACGCATGCACGTAACACGTGACATCCTCTCGACATACTCGATTGGGGCCACGAGTGACGGGTGAGGTATGAAACGGCAGACAGTAGGTGCATGATTTCTACACGCTTGTGCCTCAGGCCTTACTCTTCTTATTTCACAGCACATTGCAGGCGCCGGTACTTGATGCACTCACGAACGATTTCTTTGTCGGGGCTTATTGTGTCATACCGCTGGGTAGTACAACTCATAGTGGGTACCAATATTTGATGCGCTCAGGGACAATTTGTTTGTCAGAGGAAACTGGTCCGGTACCTGAGCTTGGTTTTGGTTATGCTTAATATGAAAGAAAAATGCGATGAGGGAAACGAAAACCGTTCGTTATAAGTGTAGTTTTCATATCAGCCCATCGTTTTGTTTCTTTATAAGCATAAGAAATTACATAGCAAAAAAACGTTCTCAAAGATTCTTTCTTAATAACGTAAGTTTCGTTTTAAGCATTTTCTTAATAACCGTTTTAGAGTGTATGTTTATGATTTCTTTAGAGCATTATTAATTGGAGGTTTTCAGAAATCACCACAACTTCTGGTCAGCATATTGAAATGTTGCATATGTTAATGAATGTTAAATTTTTTATTGTTTTTTCTTTTAGTTTTGTCCTTTTTTTTTTTCCATGTATTTTCTTGTTTTTGTTTCTATATTTTAATGTTGTTTTCTGAGCACCAAAATGAATATCGTGGTATTCCTCATCCATTTTCAATATCAGGCTATCTTTTGGGTTTTGTTATCTAGAATCCTTGGACCTAGTTTATCTGGGCAGTAACAATGAATTTGGAAACTGGTGACTTTAAAACCTTGTCTTTCTTTAGGGGTGAGTGCGTTTGAACATTAGTGTACAATATTATGCTTATACACTGTATATACAGGATTTTTGTACATATAGTAATGTTGTACAATCTCACTCTCACATTTATGTGCAGTAGTTAAAACTATCCTGCTGTAACTATTCTCTGTTGAACAGTTCTTTGAAAACCCAGGAAAATCTGGATGTGATGTGCTCGATTCCAAGTGAGAAACTGATGATAGAGACAGGTAAGTCAGCATAAATATTTCAGTAAGAAATGTGATTCAGGAGAATCTGGTATACCTGGAATCTTATAAGCAAGACATGAAATGCTGATTTAAAATTGGAACATTTTTCTTCATTGTTAATAATTATGCATGTATATTGTTTGGAATAGATGGGAACAGGCTGAAAGTTCATCATGATTTGTATGGTTTTAGAGAATTACCTGGTGCACACCATCAGAATCTTCTTTCATTTGTTATAGAATTGTCTCCTGATTGAGATAATATTTTATCCATTGTCAGATTGCCCCTATTGTGAGGTGCGGTCTACTCATGCAGGTTACAGATTCATCTTTACCCATTTTGAATCCAAGAAGAAGGAAAGATTTGACCCAAAATGCTGTGTTAAATCAAGAAATGAGCCATGTACAATAGTGTAAGTACTATTTTTCTATATCCAAGATGCCTTCAGTAATACTCTTATCAATCAGAGGCAATGTTTCTTGAGTTTGCCTGAATCTGATACTATTTGTGATATTTTTGTGTTTATGCATGTGAATGTGTCTTGCATATGTATTATGTCTCATCATCTGTGAATGGAATTTCCTTTTGAAGAAAAATAGAGTTTATTTTATCTTGTCTTATCTAAAGCATTCAAAACAAAACGTATTTGCCTCTGTATTTAAACAGTATCAGTCAGTTACTCTCTTTTTTCACATAACAGTTTCATTCAGATTTCATGTGTTTATTATGATACAAGGTCATATAAAATAACAGGGAAATTAAAGTAAGTCAGCATAACCGTCACAACAATAAGTGTTTTTTTTTTTAAAGAATATGGTAATGCTGAAGTTTATTATGGAATTCTCAGTTCTAAAAAAATATTTGTATGCATTTCTTTCTAAGATGCCACAATATTAATAGAACGAGACTACTCATGTTGATTCTATGAAGAAACAAGAGCATATCCAGGTGAAGCAGTATTTGGCAGGCCATCACATTTTATTTGGAATGTTAGAATGTTGGTATGCAGATTGAAATCTCACGAGGAATGAAAATACACTAGTGGAAAATGAAACTTACTACAACTTGAGCAAATTTGTTAATGACTCTGTCTATAAATAATGTCCATAATGTGTGCTCCCTTTCCAAACCTATAGAATGCAACAAAACATATATTATTTATTTGTTATTTGTTGTTGGATCAAAGAATTCCTCGAATTTAATACATCTGTGCATGTTGATTTCAACATCCTTTTTCTCTTTTCGTTTATCTTTGACAGGCAAGTGTTGGAAGTGATGAGTGGGGCTCGTGGAGAGGACAAACAGCAACTGGCTGACATTTTGTACAAAAATGCTCTTGACCTGTTCTTCAAAGGATCCTGATTAAAGTGTTTTTGTAAATATGTTATTGTTTGTTGTAGATGATCAAGCATATGTTCGTTTCATGCCTGATAGTGATAGTTGAGGTTTTGAGATTCTATGAGATTCTGTTGTATTTCATGTCAGGCTTTGTGAGCATAGACATACACGCCAAAACAGTTAATATGCAATTTGCCAGAAATTGGAAAACCTTTTGTTTTATCAAGTTTGCAATAACCGAGAAGACCATTCAGAAGCAAGCCCTGGGTGCAGTTTCATTCACAGACATACTTTTACGTACATATATATTAATAATATAGTAATATTATTTTCCTTGAAAGAGTTCGCCATTAGACAAAGTCGAGGTCGGAAGGTCACACGTGCACGTTCTGTTTCATCCTTCAGCCTCCTGCAGGTGGTTATCTCATCGAGTGCTGATTATGTTCTGTTTCATCACACATGTATTTCTTCAGATGTCCGACGTTTTCATCAACCTTCATGAACTTAAAAAACCAGTGTCCTTTTGAACTCCAGCGATAAATCTGTTCTCTTACGCTTTTACTTGTTTAGTTTTGATGAATTCATTACTATTATTAGGCCTAGATCTAAACTAGATTTATGGTCAATTTCAAGCGCCACATTGATAAATCTTCACTGTTTACAGTATGAAACCGAAAAAGCTGCCACACAAACAAGCAGAACTGATGTGGCTGATCTAATAGCCCTACATATGCAAGTAATACACGACACTCTCCTATGATACATCATACTTGATTGGGGCTATATGAATGATGAGTAAGGTATGTAATAGGGGAAGGTAGGTGGATGATTTCACACCTCAGGCTTTACCTTTCTTGTTGTGTCATAGTGCTGGGCATTACAGCACATTGTGGGTACTGGCTCATGGACAATTTCTTTGAAGAAATTGATCCAGTATCTGAGCTTGGTCTTGGTTATGCTTCACATGAAAGAAAAGTGCAATTGGGGAAGTGAAAGACTTTCATAATAAGGGTAGATTTCATATCAGCCTGTGGTTTTATTTCATATTAAGGTGATAAATTACAAAGCAAAATGACCATTCTGACAGATTATTTTGTAATAACGCAAGTTTTGTTTTAAGGGTTTTCTTAATTATCCTTTTAGAGTGCAAGTGCATGATGTTTAAAACAATGTAAAGAAAAATCCAAATCTAGTTAACTGAAACTATTTCACACTGAAAAGAAGAGTATGTCTGATAATTTTTAGTTATACACAGTAATTTGTCCATGAAGTTGGGAAGAGCTTGTACATTTGCTGCACCATTGTATAGAGGCAGAAGCATTTTATTTTATCTTAATACATTGTGCCAAGATTGCAATGCTGATATTGACTCAAACTGCTAATTATGCAAGGTGGCTTATCATTTTTTCTTTCTTCGCCACCCTCCTTCCCTCGCCTGCAAGGATAATAAATTCATTGCTTTTAAAAAAATGGATGTCCAACATAGTGTTTGTGTGTTTTGCCTGTGAAAACAGAAGAGAGAGAAGTTTTTCTCTTTCGCCATTGGCCATGTTCAACACGATCAGCTTCCACACTAATCTTACTTAATGACATTAAATTACTATTAACTGTGGTTTGCGACGTGATAAAATCACAAAATCATGATTTTTTTCAACAGCAAGTGAATTTTTAATGCATTTTTTGTTCTCAAACGCCCTTTATGTTCATTTAAGTCACTGAAGACTGAGCTTGTTTTGAGTTTGGATACACTGAAGACAGGCATTTTCAGAGGAAACTTAAAAAAATTAATAAACACTTTTCACAGTCTCACATCAAGTATTTTAAGACATATGACAGTACTAAACCAACACTGTCTGACACAGAATATATAGAAATGGATAATGTAACATAGTTATTTTTTACCGGTACTGATTTTTTAAAAATTAGTTAGATTTCAGGTTTCCCGAGAATTTTGGGAAAATATTGGAAGATGTAGATCTAGCTGAGTTGTTAACAGCGATGGTTTCTACATCTCTGCCTGCTGTGCAAAAAAAGATGTAGATGTAGAAGCACTAAATATAGACAAGGAAGATGCTGGTGCTTTGCCTTTACCCTTCTTAGTACTATGCCCAGGCTTACAAGATCTAGATCTAGAGTCTAGATCTAGATTTAGACTTAGGAATTGTTAGACTGTCAGTATCGTACAATTCTCGCTTGCTAGATCTATAGGTTCATAATTTCAGTCTCCTGCATCTGACAGGTCAGCATCAGAACTAACAGAGTCATTGAATAGTTTCCACTTTCCTTGCCTTTCCCTGCTCGCCATTGTGTATATTAGATCAACTCGACTATTGTTTTCCTTCCCTACTTTCACTTTGAAGTGACTTTCCTTGTTCTTCAAAAACTCAAAAAGTTACCGATCAACTTCCACCAAACTTGGTATGAAATGAAACAAATGGTGACTGCACAGTAAGAAATGTTTCCTGGGGCATTTGCGGGTAATGGGTCGGTGTGAAAAAATTATAAAGTTGATCCCACATAGGGTGCGGGAAACGTCTCAATTGACCACCAGACTGTCCCACATATGTCGCGGGAAACGTTGTCAGTGAGTTAAAATGTACATGCACTTCAGAGATAAATTTGCTGAGCAAAAGTAAAAAAAATATAATCTCATGACCTGACCTAAATGAGGATTTCTAAGGATTAACTGTTAATAACAAAATTGTTCAGTCATTTTCTCACTAAATTTGGCTGCAGCAACAGATCACCCCTATTGTCTTTAACTGCCAATATCTTGTCTTTTTTCACCATTTCAGAAAGGGAAATGAATAAGCTTTAATGTGATATTTATAACTCCACAGGCTAAAAAATTTACCAACGCCAAGATTTCATATCGCATAGTCATATCGCATCATCATATCATATAGTTTACACATACAGTAGACCTCGGACTCAATGAACTAATTTTAAAAGTTTATTGGATGCAAGGTTTGTTGGAGCCAATCCCCCCTCTATCCACAATCTTCCCTCTTCTCCCCCCCCCCCCCCAACCCCTTTTCAATCCTGTCTGATTCCGACAGCCCAGGTGGTGCAAACATAACCCAGCCGCATGGACACGCTTACAAAGTACACAAAGGTGCATGGAAAAATCGTGCTTGCCCAACAAGCCTTAATATGAAATCTGTGCTTTCATTCAGAGGTAGGGAGGGGCAAGGGTGGACAGAGATGCTCGATTGTGTGCTTACCTACCACAACCAGACATTGCTTGTCTATACAGCCACTCTTTATCCTCCCCACCCACTATCCAAGTTCCAGCGGCTTTGTCTCTTTGATCCCGTATCATGTTCTCCCACGCATCAGTTGTTCATCGGCTGCCACCCCTTCCCTCTCCCCTCTCTCTCTGTTCATCATTTTCTCCCTGTGTTTCCACAGCTTGCCCTACCCCTGTTACATGGCATAATATAGCCTACAGTACACTTATTTATTCCTTGTCAGCCGACAGCATTCCTTTTGAATTTGGAATTTCAACTAGATTTCTAAGTAGACAAGCAATAAATTGTGAGCTTGCTTACACCTCTGGTTCGTTGGAACTGAGGGTGGATCTGAGATTAGTTTGTTCGGTAAAAGATATTTAATAAAGTCAATGAATGGAAAAAAAAACAGGGATTTTTCTCTGTTCGTTGAATGCAAGGTGTTCTTTGAGGCCGAGTTCGTTGGATTCGAGGTGTACTGTATTAGCATGAATTCTGGTTTTCAGCTCTCCCACAAATTCTGTCTTGACTGTTGAAGTCTGCTTTTTGTGTAATTGTGTTCAGTTCAAAATGTGAATGACAAGTGTTATCAGTTTCTCTTTTTTTTTTCAGATGTCAATGTGAGCTCATACATAATTAAAAATTCTTACTTATACAATAGCTTACATTAGACAATTATCTCCGTACTTCTATAGGTGGATTAAATTGTTTTCTTCTGTGTTCTGCATGCTCATGTGGAGTATAACTTTAATCAGTAAAATGATGAACTGAAATGAAATGTAATAATACACTGTATAGGAATGCCAGGGGAGGGCTTTTCAAATAAATTTGGGATATAAAGACCCTCCTACAGTCTACGAAAGATAGTGCCTTGAACCAAACTGAAATTTTACACTCAATCACACATTCAAGAAGGGTCAAAACGAATCGTATGAAGAGAAGAGATGTCTGAATTTTCAATCATCATGGTTTATTTTTCTTTTTAAACTTTTTTTCTTGTTTGACACAAAAACATCTCAGAATAATTGCATTGTCCTTGTGCAGCATTATTACCACAGTCACGAAACAAGCACTGTATCACTGCTTCAGTTTGCTTTGTGCACAAATGTTTGCTAAGCAATGGTGTGCAAAAAAAAAAAAAAAAATGATTATTCCCTATCTGGCCTATAAACCAGTGACACATTCGCTTCACTTGAATGGCATAATTGACATACATTCTTAAAAGTGGAAAATACTCAAAGACGTACAAGCACAATTTTTTTAAAATGAAAGGCATAACAGACTTTGCAGCTGATTTTAAAATCTAAATAGACTTCCAAATACATGTTGTCATTTTCACCTGGAAGCCTAGTTTTGATACAAATGTTACCCACAAACAAATTAAACTGAAATACATGTACATGTATATTTTTCCTTCAACCCTTCATAAAAGTTAAAAGTCTGCAAAAGTTTGAAAGTTGCTCAGAATCCTTGATTTCTCCAGCTTACTGAGACAGCAAATACTCATTTTATCTTGATGGATGCAAGAAGATGGATGCAAGAAAATGTGCCTCCCTAATTGACTGCATAATCACCGTGAAAGTGCCCAAAAAGTGAATTCCAGAGATCTTGGCAGCTTGGCAAGAATTAAAAGTGAATCATTTTTTTCCTTTACTTCATTTACAACCTACCTTTTGTTCCATTTCTCTTGTCAAATGCTTTGCTTCTTCTCAATGAAAAGTGCAAGACAATAAGAATGAAAACATTTCTCAAATACAATAATCTCTTTTGATACATGAACATACATTTCAATACACATACCATACCAATTTCAATATGAGATATAGCGATTCATAGAATGCAGTCATGATTTATGCAACGTATATTGTCACTGTAACAGGCATACCAGGAGAACATCTTTAAATGTAGTGACTAGAGAGAACATATTCAATTCATTCATTATTCATATTGGCCTGTAATCAATGAATGATATGTCAAACCTTAGAACAAAACATCAGTGCACAGAATAACAGTATTCATTTAAATCTGCAGATCTATTTTATCTTTCTATGTCGGAAATGCACAATGCAAATACTGGTAATGTCCTGGTCCTAAAAATACAAGGGCAAAAGAAAAATTAGCAACTGTGGTCAGCTGTCCACAAAACAGACAAAACATTTCATGTGCAGTACTCATAAGTATTCTATCTTCCCAGCATTAAAGTTGTAGTTTACTCATCTCCTGTTCAAATTTTTTCATAAGTTAGTCGTATAAAGTTAAGTATGTAAGCTCTGCTTCCATGAACCAACTGCTATTTTTCAAAATGCACTGAACTTAAGTTCACTCAATCTAAAACCTCCAGAAAATTATTACTTGTATATGTCTACCGAAAACTCTCTCTTGTTTGTCCCTGTCATGCAATCCTGAACAAATTTCATGTGTCTTAAGTTACTATATTTCTGAATCTTCACTTATAATTATACAACTCACGACGTGTGTGATAGACAGATATCAAATGTGCATATCTTATGGTGTACACCTGCACAGCTTGTGTGATTGTCTTACAAGTGGTCATTCAAAAATTGTGATACTTCTAAATATTTTGTCCTGGTAATATAATTCTTTTCATCTGATACTCATATCCCTCTCTCACCTCTTGTATTTGTAAAACATTTGATGGAAATACCATTTGACAACTCCTTTTGAGTGTCTGATTTGCTCATTCTCTTCAATTTTTAACTTTCTGCAACTCAGTCAGATATGTTTTGATATACTCAGAGATAGCTAAGCCGGTTTGTAGGGATACACAATTTTTTTAATATTCTACCTCATGCCAAACAAAAAAAAAACAACAAAAAACAAACTTACTTAGACTGCAAATACCATACGCGGGAACAAAATAAAGATGTAAGATAGAAACTGAAGATCCACAGTGTTACATGAATTTGGCCAATATCATAAAGAAATCATGAAATGTAAATACATCAATATCTGCTTTTTGACAAACTACATGGAAGAATTCTAAAAATACAGGTGTAATGTAACCTTGGGACATAATGTCTAAACATTTGTGACCTCAATCTCATTCTTAAAAGACATGCACTGTAAAATTAGACTAATTTTCAGAGAGGCTTTCTTTCAGATTGTGAGAATTATAATTTTCTTCTCTACTTTTGTTTAAAAATTCAAAATTTTCACTGCATTAGGACAGAAGACAAATTGCCCTTATTCTGGGGTAAATATTTCAACACCATTATAAGCATTAGGAAGGGATCAACATTTCTGACTTGAATCGACAAGGAAATAAACTTTTTGAACAGTACTCATTAACAAAGCAGTTCCACAAAATACAGTCTGGAGACAACAGTTCAGTTGTGTGACTTGGTCACTCTCAATGTTTGACATGCTTCATCCAAACAATGTTTGAAAAACTTCTCCACACCACTTCCACCCTAAGTAAAAGTAATGCTGTATTTGTGTTACCAACCAAATGACTGCATTTTGTATTGAATCTTTTGAAAGAGAGCCTCTGTGGATTAATGAAATTCGAGAAATATAATATGAACATAATAATGCAAGATCTACATACATAATCTGACACAGTTTGTTTGCATTTAACCACATCAGGACGTCTAAGAATAGTATTGGTAGATCTAGATAATGCCTCGAGTTCTGATTTTTATGTAACTTCCTTTGCTAAAGTACAGAGGGGTGCAGAAGTTGGTTTACAATAAGTATCACATCCATGTTTAGCACTTCCATAACAATATCTTTCCCACTTTTTCTTATTTATATCTTTGTTCCAAATCCACAGACAAAGGGAAATGATGCAGAGAGCAACTAAACAGAGTTGAGCTCTCACCTTAGATAGTAGCCTCAACACACCAAATTCAAAACCATGATCATCAAGAGATGTCACTGTGCACGCTGTTTCATATTAGCTAGATATGCTGTGATTTTTTTTTAGTGTAATATTTTATATATTTCTAAATCCATCAGCTTTCATCAATATGAATATATATAAATTGTTATGGTCATATCAGATACACCAACACTATCTCTGTTGCACTGATACTTACGAAAAAAGATCTGTAATCCCATGATATATTGCCACCACCAAATGCACAACATGTTTCCAAATCCATATAGAGTATTCCTTTATCAAGCTTCCCGACAATAACAACATGTCATAACACCACATCCATGTTTCCGGTGAAAGTTCATATACCTGTTGACGTAAGAACAATGTGGAATTAAGTCACATATTAGCCAACAAGAAGAAATCTAAACGACTTGGGGAGGATCAAACAAGCTTCCCGACAATAACAACATCTCACAACACCACGCCCATGTTTCCAGTGAAAGTTCATATATCTGTTGAAATAAGAACAATGTGGTATAAAGTCACACATTAGCCAACAATTTTGGGAACATCAGAGCCGAGTCACACAAGTTAACTGACTGAATCTCAAATCTACCATAGTTATATGTGACACTTGAGGCTGTCTTAAATTATGCAGTGCTAAACAGGTACAGAATCCTCAATTAGACACTGCTTCTGTGTGACTGACATGAGCAAACTGATTCAGTCAAATAAGAAAGTATCATCTCATTCAACTTCTGTAGAGTCAATTATGACAGAAGAATCATGCTGACAGAAAGCAAAGAATACATTTTGCATTTTACTTTCTCAACTATAATTGCTGAGGAGTTTATACCTTGAGGACAAATGAAGTTTTCTAAGATTTTCTTATTGAATCAGTAGCTGAAAAATAGGGTTAAATTTTTTTTCCAGTCAATTGTAATTACTGGATCAACAACGTTTCATTACAACAGACCATTCTAGTTCAAACTACAACCTTGATGGTCCATAAATAGAGTGGCAAATAACTGAAGCGTTCTCCTTTTTGAATAACAAGACTCTGGCCTCCATCTAAGAACTCGCCGCTTAAGAGCCCAGTCCACCCAAGAAGCCCGTCTGTTGCAAAGCAGAATTTTTCTCTGTAATTTATCCCTCTAAGAACCCATGCCCAAATAAAAATCTGCCTAACAGTCCAGTGTCAGGCCAAGACACACTAGTACTCATGGTACAATTTTACATCAGATTGTCCACTTCATAGAAATACACAGTGCCAGGTGTGCAGTAAGATGGGGAAAGGGGTGAAAGGAACAGGGATATGAGGAGAGCAAGAGATGCTTGATGTATGACTGCAAAATCAGGCCACACACTGACTAGCCCAAAACCATTTCTTTGATAACTATCGCCCATGACTTAGAAACCAAAGACTTACAAAACGATTGTGTAATGGTTTAGTTTGGTTTAGGTTTTGTTTTGACTGTTTACGAAATGCAAAC
This sequence comes from Peronia peronii, assembly GCA_039654565.1. Lineage (NCBI taxonomy): Eukaryota > Metazoa > Mollusca > Gastropoda > Systellommatophora > Onchidiidae > Peronia > Peronia peronii. Next base: position 33,646 of record JBCEWB010146046.1, on the reverse strand, counting down.
AGTAACATACCCAATAGTACAAGTCCACTGCCTTCTGTGCAAGCCATGCCCTGTGAGGTCTGCTCGCCAGCTCAGCATTCACCACAAAGTCCAGAATAGTATCCCACACCATAAACAGGAATGGGCCCACTGTGTCACGCACATATGCAACATAGACAGGAGAATTGGCTGTCAGCCAACTGAAAATAAAAGTCAAGAAGTTTTATGAAAATTGCATTATTCATGTGAATTTTGTAATTTTTAAAAAAATTTTGTTTTATATGTTGGCAATCGGGTAAAATGAGGTGGATGCCAAATTGTCTATGTATTGAAATATTCATATTAATGTAAAGTGAAAAGAGTGAACATTACTTTCGATAAAGATTATTCAGAGTTATGAGTCTTCTGTGCCAAGATATTCACATTGAAAGTCAACCCTTGTAACCCTATGGGGTCAGTAAACTCAAATTTTCTCAAAGAAACTGGCTTTTTTGCATCCGACTCGTTTCACCCCATTGTGCAACACATCATGAATCTTGTAACATTAAAAAAAAATCCCATAACTCATATTCATTCTGTGATATACTGAAAATTTAAAATGTTATGATCCAAAAATTTTATTACACAAAATTCATCACAAACATATTAGACTATATAAAGAAAATCAAACAGTTGTATAAAAAAAAAAACAGTGATTCAATGACGGTCTCAAAATGCTAAATATTTTTAGATAAGAATTTTTTTCATAAGAATGCAGTATCACTTTAATGACTTTTACCTCTAGTCTATATTTTCAGGACTCATTTCATCAAAATCATCCTTGTACGATTTCCATGCTGTTTGCCCTCCCTCTTTCTTCAAAATTGTCATGAGAGGGGATGGGGGTAGGAAAGGGAGGTGGGGAAGAAGGGAGGTGTCTTTTCTATTGAAATGTCTGATATCAACATTAATTACAAGTGATTTTTTTTTTCTAAATTATTTGTTCATTTGTTTAGAAATTACATTCTTCTTGAAAAGAACAAATCTATGATGTAGATGGGTATATTAGCCTATTCATTTTCTTATGATATACCTAATCACTTCACCAATTACACATCCCTCTCCTTCTCCTAATCAAAATATGACCAGCTTTTCTCCCTCCTTCAGATATCTTACCCACTAGCAAATAGTCACTTTTTCTAATCTGACAATACTGAAAATTTTGACTTTCAGCTGGTTTGAAAAAACGAAACAATGTACAGAGGACCTGAGCAATGACAGTGTATCAGCCATACCTGCCTGAGTGCTCCTTTACTCGCAGAAAAGACATAGTGTGTTGTAATGAGGAGTGAAAATGCATATGATATTATGTCAAGTTTTTTTGCTTCTTTAAATAATATACTTCCTACTATATACTATATTTGCAAAGCTAGCATTGGGATGTCTACTTCTTGACTGTCTGATAAAATGAAGTAAACTACACATACATGTAAATATACGTTCAGAATCTAAGTTCACTAATGCTACAACACAGGGGATGAAATAAAAAAAACCACATTTTTTTTAAAATCTGAATTTGATCATCTAGTGCCATTTGCATTTTTACTCCTCAAATATGGCAAGAAACTCACTTTATAGCCACAGTTATAAACTTATGGATACGCTTCCATGCCTGCTGTAGCAATGCTAGAATGCCATAGTGCTCCAAGAAACACACAGTCCTGGATGCTAAAGGGAACACAAAATATAAAAGACTATAAGAATTCATTAAAAAAATAAATATCTATGCAGCTGCCATGAATATGAATGAAAAAACTCCAATGAATCAATATAATGTTAACTGAAATACATTGTTCCTTGAACTAATGTTCAACAGTGTGACAATCAATTCTTAATGTATTTATCTGATATATATCTACATGTATCATGCACCATATCAAACAATAAGCCATCAAACAATCTATCAAAACTCATAACATTCTGTCTACCAATGATATAGTCCAAAAAAGAATTGCATTACTGCTGATTAATCAAGTACTCCATAGACGCAGTAAATTTAGAACACTGGTGACAGAATGAGCATGTGTATGCTGCTTCATGTGAGCAATTCCTCTTCCAAAGTTTTATAATTTTTTAATTAAGATCTTCTCACAAGCACAGATTGTTGTTCATACTTCAATTCTAACTTGAATTTCAGTACTATATAGAAATCTAATATCTTGGGATCAAATTATAGAGAGCATTACAATCTATTTTTACTCCAACAACAGATTCAGTAGAGACAATCATATTCACTATCAGCTTCCAGAGTTGCGAGCACGGTCACTGAGTGTTAGGGTCTCATTCTTTTCAGTCTAACAATAATATTCATTGTCTATAATTGGGAACTAACTTTGACCTATGTTGATTCAGAAAATGTGTGTAAGAGTAGTAAGGGAGTTTTACGTGGACAGATCTGGGTTCTTTTTTCAAAATGGACATGCTGTTAAAACACCCTTTTGCCAAAACGCCCCCTAAAAGTAGTAAGGGAGTTTTGAATGGACAGATCTGATTTCATATTTCAAAATGGACATGCTGTAAAAACACCCCCCCAAAACGTCCCCAAAACCCATCAAGAACACTTCAAAACTCATAAAAAAAGTTACTGCTTCCACAAATTCCCAATTTTTGAGAGCATAGAGGTTTTGTATGGACAGATCTGGTCACTTTTGTAATAAATAAACCTCCCACAAAAACACCACAAAAACCCCCTAAAACTCATTAAAAAAAAGCTGTTTCATCTGCAAAAAGTTAACGAAAACCCCCAAACCAGCACCTTCTTCCACATAAGGAGGTTTCAAGTTCATTGAAAATGTTAAAGTAGTAGAGCACAATCACTATAAATGTACATTTAAATGTGGAGGGGGAGCCTGTCAGTCTTGTAGTACTAAAGAAGGTAATGCATCTAAAATAATTCCTGTATTTTTTCACAATGAGTCAAATTACGTCTTCCACTTTATACTAGAAGAAAACAAATATAACAAAGTTACCGTCCTCTCAAAAAACACAGAAGAGTAGGCCTATATATTGACTGAATATGGTTCTACACATAGAAAACTTAGATAGTTATAGGTTCTTCCTAAAATCATTCGATGGTGTTGCAAGATCAACGGCTCCAGATGATTTAAATATAATAACAGAGGATTTTAATGGCAAAACTGAACATGTATTAAAGAAAGGAGACTATCCATATGAACACATAGATTCTGTTACAAAACTCCAAGAAACAAAGTTACTTCTCAAAGAAACATTCTTTCAACTCTTAAACAAGAAGGTATTTCAGATGAAGAATATGAAAAAGCAAAACGAACACAGAAGATTTTCAATTGTAACACTTTACAGGATGATCATGAAATATATTTAAAATTTGATGTTCTGCCCTTAGCATTGTTTTGAAAAGTTTAGAGAGTTCTTATTTCATCATGAGATTGATCCATCTTACTGTTTCTTAGCTCCTGGATTAACATGGCAATGTAGTATAAAACATACAGACAATAAATTAGAATTACTAACAGATTATGACATGCTACAGATGTTTGACTTTGAGAACGACATAAGAGGTGGTTTCTCAGGCATCTTAGGATCTAGGCATGCCAAAGCATTCAAGAGACACATAAAACTTTAGAGATGGTTGTAGAACAATAGATGACTATGAGTGTAAAAGATAAATGGATATCATCAAAAATGGTGGAAGTCTAAGTGACTTCCTCAAAGAAACCTATCTCCTATATCTAGATGCAGATAATCTGTATCGTTGGGCTATTAGTCAAAAATTACCACCACAATTTCCAATGGGAAGATGATGAAGACTACTACAAACTTGTTCCAAAAGGTAGAGATGTAAAGTAGAGTGTGATCAGAATATGACACAAAGACTAAATTTAAAACAAAGAAATTTCCATCAGCGCCAATGTAAACAGAAGTTAATAAAGAAGAACTATCAAAGTATCAGTTAGAATTGCTAACAAGCCAATGGGCAATGTCAAAAAATTATTACTAACACGAAAAGATAAAGATAAATTCATTTTACATTACAAAATTCTAAAGAAGTACATCAAACTAGGATTAAAAGTAAAGAAAGTTTATTTGCACACTCTGCTTGGAGTAAATCATACATTGATTTCAACACTCAGCAGAGAACGAAATCAAAAACTGACTCTGAGAAAGATCTGTGGAAACTAATGAATAATACATTCTATGGTAAGACTATGGAAAACATAAAAGGAAGAACTGAATTAAAATTACCCATAAAACGAAGAAATGAATTAAAATTATCTGATGATAACAAGGAAATTAAAAAGTGTATAAAAAAAAACCAACTTCAAAGACTATATAACATTCAATGATAACTACATAGGAACAATCAACAACAAAACATTAATAACATTTTCTAAAACTGTTTATTTAGGAATAGGCATGTTGAAAGATGAACTAAATGGGAAAATCATGAGTGAGATTGTATTACTAAGAAGTAAAGCTTATTTGTTTAAAATAGCAAATGTCAAAGAACGAAAGAAGTTAACAGGTGTTGAAAAAAAAACAACAGATATCAAGATGGAAATAGGCTTTCCTAATTATAAAAATTATTTATATGAAGGAACAACAAGAAGACATAAGATGGTTTCCCTCAATTCTGAGAATCACAAAATGTCTGTCAAAGAAATATATAAAAAAAAAGTTAAAAGACTGTTTGATGATAAAAGATACATTTTAGATGACATTACTACAAAATCTCATGTAATCTATTTTGTTTGTAATGCTGGTCAATAATTTCTTTTTTGTTTCATAAATGTTTAATAATTTCATGATAGTTTAAGTTACAGTTTATTAGAACAGGATTTTTACTACATTCAGAAAAAAAATCTTATATAATGATAAATAAATGCTTTACTTCTTTTAAATTCATTTTTTGCGAGCAAAAGAAAATCCCTTTCATATATAAACTGGGTTTTAATTTTTGATAATGTCATACCAAGATTAAAATAATGACCTTTATTTCTTTTTTTCAGTACCATCTAAATACTTTAAGATTTGCTTAAAATGACTAACAATTCTTCAAATGATCATTCTTGGCTAATGTTAAATTTAACATCATCAATTTCACATGCTTGAAAAAGTCTCTCTTCTAAGTTATTTGGTATTTCTTTTTCTTTTTTTTTTTTTTATTTTCTCTATTTTTGGAAATTCAATTTTCTATTTTAAAACTCTTAGTGAAGTTTTTAAACTTTTCGCTGTTTATTACAAGAAATAAAGTTTCTAAATTCTTCAAACACATGGTTTATAATTTTTATAAAATATTTTGTGTGCTACTCCTGGTATTTTAGTTTCTGTTTCAAAGATTTTCATTTTCAAAATAAAAAATTAACTTTGCATTACACTCATCTTATTACTGGCATTAGATTTGAATGAGATAATTTTATCTGAAATAATCACTACATAAGCTACTGTATTAGTAGGAACACTTTTGCTGAAAGATACTTTGACCATAATATCTTTATATCAGTTACACTGTTTTTTAATATTTCATTTTGTTTACCCACACCAATTACAAAACTGAATAGAGCGATATATATTCTTTAGGTTGAATCTGCATGCTATTTACTAAGGCATCTATTCCATGGTACATATACTTATTTCTAAAATCCTTGGCATCTCCATATGCCCTAGAAATTGAAATTTCTCAAATGAAAGATCATAATGCATGGCGGAATATTGTCTAGAGTTTAAATTAGCATAAATGCTTTTTCTGCTCACATCATCAAATATAGAATGGCTTGTGTTCCATTATTACTTTCTTCACTTCTTTCATAAATCCCATTTTCATTAATTTGAAAACAATATTTACAATTAATCCAGATTGATATATCAGTTTCATTGAAGCCTTCAGCATTCTCCAAGTCATCCAGATTGATGGTATATTTATGTAGGGATAAAATAGTGCAGTAGTAGTATTTTCTGTAGTATCTCCAATTAATATCCAAATTTATCAACAGATATTTTTAAAAGGAAGAATTCAGCCTGGTAATAATTTCTTGGAAACTTTTTCCTTTTGACAATGATTCCAGTACATACAAACACAGAAGCTGACAATTTACCATATTGGGATCTTGTATCTGGTCCGAATTATAAAATATATCACCTGTTGTACGCCATAATTGTCAAAACAGATTCTCTTAGAATCATCATTACACCATGCCACCAATGTATTCCTCGTTTATCACCATCATCTAAATTATTCAATACCCCAAATTTCTTTTTTCTTGATTTCTTCAATAATTCATCTCTTAAGAACGTCCTCTAAAATTTGGGATCGTTAATTTTTAGACAGCATATAGTATACCAAAGTTTGACCGCAGTTGTACAGACATTTTCTAATACAGGAAATGTCTTTTGAAAACTGTAAACTATGCTCGACTTTTTTTGTATTTGCGTAGGAGGATTATGGTCAGCTGATTTAAATAGTTAAGTTTACACCATAACACAGGGGGACATATGGCAGAAAACCAAATGGTATGAGTTAAAACCACGCACAATGCAAATCACGAAATTTCTAACTGTACATTGCTGATTATATGATTGTCATTCAAAGTCTGTGATATCAATACATGTAGGTTACTTTGCATTGCTGACTGAATGATTGGTATTTGAAGTTTGTGATATATTTGTCGAAATCCCTCTTTCTTTTCAGATGACTCACATATTCATGTGAACACAGTACTGCAGATTCCAGAAAAGAAATAATGTGGTCATGCAAGCAGCTTGTTCTGGTTACTGCACCTGACTTTTTTCATTATAAAATGTACTGTGCTAAATGCAAAAAGCAAACCGAAACCAATAATATGAAACAGTTTAAAACAAAAAAATAGAAACACGTTAAAAGGAAGTTGTGCAATCTGTGGTTCTTTAAAAACTAAGTTTACAAAACATAATTGTTTGACAGCTATTATTTCATCTGCTTTGTTCATTGAAATGTGCAGGGTGGTGGGGTGAGGGGGAGGGGGAAGGCATGGGTGGTGGGTAATGAAATTAGCTAAGTGGCTTGTGGAAGGAGAGAGGGGTGACTCATTAGTAATTCATAACATGATAGACAAAACAGGCTGAAGTGGTGGGTCCACATGGATGAAAAAAAAATTTCACGTGTAGCTCCTAATGCTAGGTAAGGTATCTCTTATCATTCACTGACCACTTGGTCCAATTAACCAATCAAAGTGATGAATACTGGATAAGTGCATTTGTATTTTTAGACATTTTTGTGATGTTGATATCATGATACCACATTGTGTTTCAACTGTTGTATCCCGCGGATCAAGCAAGATTTGTTGGTATACCCACATAGAATTTTTATCGCAATCATTTTGATAGTTTTGCTATTCCATACATCGCCATAGTGATTATGGCCTTTCACCTCAGCCCCATGACAATGTACACAGGAAATCGTGCACAAAGGGATTGGTACAATGGGAAGAGGGGAGCAGATAGTTGAAGTAATATGACACCCTTTTGATCTTTCAGTGCGCTCAGGTCAGGTTATTCTCGGTACTATATTGGGGACAGCGATGGTTGAGAGTCAGACGTGAGGCTAGTGAAGTGTTGTGTATTGGATATCCATGTGGCCAGTTGCTCTTGCTTAGACTTCTGACTATTACATGTAGTACTATACGTGCACACACTATGACCTTTCCCTAATATAATATGTGGTGTTATCATCATTACTATGGCCTTTATTGAATCAAGCAAAAGTAGAATAATTCATGCAGGGAGACTATCCACGAAAAAAAGTGTCTCTTATAATCAGGCAACAGGTTAGCAATTTTGTTTCCTCTAATTCATTGAAATCGGATATAACAGGAATTGCTTATAACAGCACTTTCTGTTGGTCCCAGCAATCCTGTTCTACCAGGTTTCCATTGTAAATGAAAAAACTGTTTATAGCAATCTCTATGATGATTTCCTTGGCAATTGTGGTGAACCTAAATTTAAATTAGGTGACAGTCAGAATGCTAGACAGAAAAAGTTTTTTGAGAAAGGATATGCATCAAAATGGACAACAGAAATACTTACAATGGATGAAATGTTACATACAAATCCTGCTACTTATAAGATTGAAGTTTTAGACAAATGAAAAAATTATAGGCTCTTTTTAGAAGACTAAAATTCTTTTGATACCTGTCCACAGGCATTTACAACTGTTCACTTAATTTTTATAGGTCAGTCCCAGTGATAACTGATACCCTTGCACTAGAGTTTACCTGCTTTGTGCTGAGGCATGACATATACTGCTCGGTTTAACTGAGGGCTTAGCAGCAGAAAATGTTATTTTTGTAAAATTGTACCAACTTCAGTAACTCATAAAAAATTAGCTCGTAGTAACACAAAAAATACATCATTTGAATGGTCTTTTTTCTCGACAATAAAGTACCATAACAGCTTGCAACATGGTTATGTAACAAAAAGAATAAAATGATATACAATAGAGTGGCACAAGTAAACCTTACAAATGAAAATATGCATAAAACAAAATGTCAAATAAATTATTCTTTATTTTTTTTTTTGTTTTGAATAAGTTACGTTTAATTAGTGTACAAACTTAAGTTTCAGTGTGAGGTGAAATAATTTTGGGATGGTGTATAAGAAAGGACTTGGGAGCCTGTTCAGTCAGCACCATGCTCTGCCGCTAGCCTAACAACATTCCCAACATCCTTGATCAATACAACCATCTTGTACATTGTAAATCTGTACCTAGTCCAAAACATCTACCTTCATAACTAGATAGCCAGAGCAAGTGAACAGACATCTTGGAGACATAAATCTCGGGGAAATAAAAGGGAGTTTTTATATTATTACAGCACTGTAAAATCCTCCTTTCAAACCAGTGATAATTGTACCACAGTTCACACTGTTACTAAGTTAACTATACAAGCTTGGGGAACTCCTGTCTTGATGTGTAGAGTTTACATGGACTTGGTCTTCTTCCTGACAATGGTATGGGCAATGACACCCCATTGGTGTGGGTGATACTTATGATATCTGAACCATCATTATCACTTAAAGCTGGCCTTCTGGTTGTCCTATACTATGAGCTTGATTCTCAAGTTTTCTAATGGACCAATGTACCAGTTCACCTTCTTGTTCTCCATGACAGCCTATGCCCAACTCCCACCTTCCTACCCATTCTGAACAATGATGATCCAAGAAATGTGGTTTTGGCTATGGCTTGCCATTAATGTTAAGTCTGTAATATTTTTAAGTGGCCATCAGTTGAGTCTTGAATGGGTTTTTAAGTCACTCATTTTCATGTGTTTATTATGTAAAATTGCTTTTTGAAAGTTATAGTAAGGACATTGAAAAACGGTCTCTAGCTTGAGCTGCAGGGTGAATTACAGAGTATTGGTGTTCTTACATATTTATAAGATACTAGAGTGAATGGCTTGATTGGCAGATGGTTGTATGTATTTGTATACATGGTTTCCTGTAAAGGATTTCTCATGATAGGCTTCCCTTACTATCTTACAAGCTCTCAACATCTTGTGTAGATTACTTCAAACTGGTCCACATCTAGGACAATGGCAATGGCAGAATCTTTTGCATTCTGATTTTTTTGTTGTCATTTTTTCTATAGCCTTCTTGTTGTCCTGTATTACTGAAATAAGGGAAGGGAATAATCTGAATAAAGAAATTTATTTCTCTGAGCCGTTCCTTTTCTTCAAGTTCTTCTTTAGGCCCTAAGTCATTTATGTATGCTCTCTCTCTGCTCCATTTTTCTCTCCATGTGATGCAAAATGCAAATGATGTTAACTCCTTAAATCCATCATCTCTGATACAGATAAAGATATAAAAATATGCGGTCACCACTCGTGACCTTTATGCATGAACTTTTATAAAGAGCAATACCGGAACACTAGACTGTTGAAAATTGGATTGGATCAGAGAGAATGGGATGTCTTAATAAACTAAATAGAACTTTCTGAAGAAGATGCACCCTTCCATCAAATTTGGACAACTGATGCCAAACAGGGTGAAGTTCTTTTGACGCCATAAAAAAAAAACTAAAACAAGCTGTGAAATTAGTCTATAATTAGTTCATATAGAACAATTCAAAAGTACCCATGTGTTTACCCCATCTCCCTTAACTCACTGGGGACCAACGACGAGATAACTCGTTCTCAGCAATCATCCGCATCGGACCAAGGACGAGATATCTTGTTCCTGTAAATAAAATTTAGAAACTCGCCCAATCCACCTTTTCCGCTAGTAAATCCATGTTTATTCTAAAATTAGCCTTTCCTTCTTCTGGTGAACTCTGAATAGACGCCATTGGAAAGCTAGCTAGGGTATTTTGAACTAATATTTTTAAGCATACCAAATCAATGTCTCGACCTCAAAGAAAGTCAACCCGTGAGGTGGTTGAGTATTTTCAGACTATCGACTCAGACATCGAGGAAAGTGATTCTGATGATGATTTATCTGTTCTAGGTGAGAATTTAGATACTAGATCTATTAGACAGTTATTAATAACACGTTGTTTCTATTAATTTATCAACAAAGACTGTTCGATGGGGGCTGTTGTCAGATCCAATACTCGATTGTAAATAATGCCATGCCTTCTTTCTATATTTTGATGAGCACACATATACTCTTGTTTATGTCTAACGTATATAAATTTAGAGCTCTAGACTTGTCTATACCCATTGTAAATTACAACTAGTCTAGTTGATCTAGTCTAATATCACACTCACTGAAGATCAGAAAACACTTGATATAGATCTAGATTTAGATCTGAACTAGACCTAGAAATTTTTGTCTGTAGACTGTAGATCTTGATGGCTGTTTTGAGGAAATGCAGTGTAGTTCTGGATCTAGATCTTGTTTGATACTGATAAAGAGTGAATTCTGCCATAGTAGATCTGGAATCTTACTGAGATCCATAGTCTGATTCATTGTGCTGTAAATCATTGAAATGCATTGTATCCTATCCATGTAATGTATTGTAAATACAATATACCAATCGTATTCTAAATCGTCATTCTCACTTCATGTGTTCACAGTTTCTGATGCTGACTCCAGTGATGAAGATGCCAGAGATTTAGGAGCATCAACCTCTAGGGGCCTTCCTGCAAAGCGCAGGAGACCTGATGGTGATGCTGCTACTACCGGAGACTGGTGTCAGGATCTCGATGGGTTTAGCAGTAGGGTGCCATTTACTGGCCAGCCGAGTTTCAATGTTCCTGACAACATAGTGCGCCCTATTGATTTTTTCCTCATCATCTTCACGCTTGATATGGTCAAGATTGTGAAGAGTGAAACAAATCGCTATGCTGCAACTGAGCTAGCATGGAGACAGCTTCCCCCAGAGAGTCTTTACAAGAACTGGACTACGGTGACATTGAGAGAATTGAAGGCTTTCTTTGCCATCTGGATTCACATGGCTCTGGTAAAGAAACCTTGTCTGAAGGACTACTGGAGCAAAGCCGATATTCTGCACTCATCTTCTGCTGGCAAATTGATGTCAAGAAACAGATTTATGCAGATCTTAGGTCTGCTTCATCTCAATGGCAATGCAACCCTCATACCCTTCGGACAAGCTGGCCACGACCCCCTCCACAAACTGAGACCTATCGTTGACCATCTCTCTCGGACATTCAAAGCCCTACTCACTCCTCAGCAAAAGGTCGTCACTGATGAGGGCATCTGTCCATGGAGAGGACAGCTGAGGTTCAGGGTCTACATGAAGGATAAGCCCAATAAGTGGGGGATCAAGTTCTATATGTTGTGCGAAAGTTCTTCGGCCTACGTGTATGACTTTGAAATCTACTGCGCTTACCCTGGACTCAGTAACAAGCCTGTAGATGTGTACCGTCGCCTGATGGAGCCCCTCTTGAATAGAGGGTATATTTTATACACAGATAATTACTACACCTGCCCAACTCTCTCACAGGAAATGGCATCAAATGATGTTATGACCATCGGAACAGTCCGTTCCAACCATGTGGGCATGCCGAAGGATCTGGCTGCTCTCGACCTGAGGCAAGGTCAGTCAGCCTATCGTCGAAAGGATCAGTTAGCTGCCCTCCGCTGGCAGGACAAAAAGCCAGTGAATCTACTCACTACCATTCATGACCCTACCAAAATGGTGACAGTTCGCTCCAGGGCCCAGGAGAAGACCAAACCCGAGGCTATTCAGGACTACACCCTCAACATGAGAGGTGTTGACCGCAGCGACCAACTGATGGCCTATCTGCCCTTCAATCGGCGCACCCTGAAATGGTGGAAGAAGCTGTTTGTCCATCTTTTCACTCTCATTTTGATTCAGGCCTCAATTCTTTATAACAAGAGGCAAGCAGCACAAGGAAGGTCTAGCCTTCCTATATTAAAATTTGTGAAACGTCTCGGGGAAGAAATGGCTGAGGATGTTTTGGATAGTGAGGAAGAGTCAAATCCACCACAGATGGATCGCCTACAAAGTCGTTGCTTCCCCAACAACATACCATCAACGGAAAAGAAACAGAGACCCACCAGAAAGTGCAGTCTGTCTGGACAAATCCAAAGTTCCAGGCTCTGGTATGAAGCGGAAGGAAACATCATACTGGTGTCCGAACCATAAAATTCCCCTGTTTCAACCTCTACCACACAAAGAAGGATTATACTCAATGACAATATCCCAATTACCTCTGGAATGCTATGTGGATTATGTACAGGCAATGAGTGAGTCCATAACACTAAATGTGTGTATGTGTTGGTTGTTAAATTTGTTCAGTTTTGGTTTATGTTGTTTCCACTCAGCCTCAGCCTCGTAGTCTTAAGAATAAAATCAAGAAAACTGTCCTAAATTGTACTTCATTTGAATGAAAGAAATATGAGGTACAAGCATGGTCAAACTGCATTTTTAGGGGACTTTAGACTTACTTTGGAGGGTGAAACTGGCCTGCTGTTGTATTGGTATGGGGTAAAAAAAAAAAAAAAAAACTGCATAATTTTCAAGTTTCACAAAATCAAAACTATACAACATGGGCATATTCTGGTGGTCTCATTGGATTCAGCTAATCATAAACTACAACTGTGCCAATTTTCCTGCTTATGGGATGAACAAAACACAGACAATGATTTTTTGAAAATGACCCTAAAATCCTGATCCCGGGGGGCTAAGCTTGAAGCCTGGGCCTGGTCCCAAGTGAGTTAAAAACAAAAAAAAAGATTGTCTAATCAAATTACTGGATGAAACTAAGAGTGCTACACAGCTTGAAAATGCACAAGGAGTTTGAAGGGAAACAGAATATTCACATGATGTTTACAAGGTGAGAATATAATAATAATAATAAAGGGCATTTATATAGCGCCTCATCCCTGAAGGGCTCGAAAGTGGGCACAAAACACTGAAATCACAGGAATACTTAAGCTCGCCTGCTGGTACTTAAACTGTCCAGCTGGCTAGAACTTGGCCAACTAAGTGTTAATTTAACTCAGAAATAAACGTCTGGACAGAAGAAATATTTACAATAGATGAAGTGTGACATACAAATAACCTTATACAACAATGTTATGTGCAAAATTTCAGATGGATACAGTCAGTAGTTTTCGAGTCCATAAGCCTTTTATGGGTTTTGTTGCAGATTTATAGTATAGATTTCCCATTGTTTTTATTAGAAGAATTGTCTAGAACAATAAAACCATGTGGTTATTCCTAACATTGTTTGCAAAATGATTTAAACTCCTTAAAGAACCTATCAGTGCTAACATGATCATTGTAAATATGATTTAAGTTTTTAGCATCTTGTTTGAATAAGCAAAGAAAGTTTGTCTCTTATTGCTTGTCTGGGTGGTTTGAAATAATTCTGTGTTTTAGTAAAAACCATCTATGTTGCTATGCCTTCCTCTAACATAATAATCTTCACATTTTGTTTTGACTGTCCAGGAATAAATCATCAAAAATCATGAGGTTATATTATCGGAGGACTTGACATCTCTAGGGCCTGGAACTTCATTTGCAATTTCATAAAACCGACAAACAATAGGTGATTTGAAAGAAAATAATTTACCAGCTTCCTTTAAAATTTGTTGGGGTGGTACACTGTGTTTCATAATGTGAAATAAGTTTAGTATAGCATCTTCAGGTTATTTTTTTTTTAACCCTGTTTTTACAATTTTATATTCAGGTTCAAAAAGGGTATTTCCCAAACACTGAAAGATTGTCATAATCTAACCAGCCGTCATTCAGTAACAAATTTAGTAGTAAACATGTTTTCCCACGACCTGATTTACCAATAAACAATCCTCTCACTGACTTTGGTAAAAGAGGATTATTTTTTCTTTTACTTAAATTTACATTCCAAGATCAATCTTTTATATCTATTTTACTAGGTGAAATTCATGGTACAGCCTGAAACTCAAAGCCTCTTTTATTGGTTTGGTGGGGTGGTTTTTGATACTTCTGTTTAACTTCTGAACTTAAAACCTCCTTATGTTGAATGGTTTTCGGGGTTTTGTTTTGTTTTTTTTTCTCAGCCTTTTTGATGTGTTTTGAAGTGTTTGAGGAAATTTTTTGTGGAGTTTTTTGGAGGGGAGATTTATTTATAAGAAATGGCCAGATCTGTTTACGCAAAACATCTATACTTTCAAAAATTGGGAATTTGTGGAACAAATAGCTTTTTTTGATAATTTTTGATTTTCGACAGGTATTTGGGGCGTTCTTACAGCGTGTCCATTTTGAAAAATGAACCCAGATCTCCTACTTGTAAGTTATCTTTCCCAAGGACAAAATGTTGAGCCCCATTTAGAGCCAAACCCAGGAACCCAATGAACACATGTTGTACTTACAGCTCAAACTTGGACTGGACTTGAGGTCATACAACACAATTGCTCCCACGATGAGGACCAGCATGAACAGTACCTGGCCCCAGGGGAAGCTCGTTTGGGTCAGCTTTATTGTCAGTTCCTGCAGGATAGAAAGCATATATCTGGCTTGGTCATGAAGTGTTATTGAAGACAGATGCATTAGAAAAAGTCTATGACTGTCAACCATGTTGGAAATATTGATGAAACACTTACTTCACATACTATGTCGACATTCGGACTATGTCTAGTGCTTATTGTCTACAGAATGATGTAATTTTCAGATGAAAGGCCCATGTAAATTTATTTTTCACTGATCATTGCAATTTTAGAAATCCATTTGAACTTTCATATATGTAGGAGATTACCATTACCTCACCATTCTGTGTGCAAAATTTCAAGACACTGGTTTTGGAGTATTCCCCCATGCTAGATAAGTGGGTATTTAGCACCAGCTTATGACACAGTAAACACAATTTTATTTCATACCACTTCTGTAATTCAGTTTACTTCACATCACATTTTGACTATATGTTCAAGACAATGGTTCTGGAGTACATGACTTAATGAACAATTGGATATTCAGCATCAAGTTTATAATACCCACACTGATGACATAATACTATTATGTATATACCGCCTACCCAGTTTGGTTCAAAGATTATTTTTTGGCTAAATGTACAAATTGTTTTGTAAAACAAGTGTACCTTGGTGGCAGCCTGGCAGAGCTCAAGACCTTCACGACTGCTCCTGCCTCGACTTTCCATCTCTTCGTTAGTGACAGAAAATGACCTCAGAGTTTCGCGCAACAGTTTCTTGTCAAACTGACATGCCAGCTTGTCCCACTCCTGATTTATATGCTCCAGGAGATGTCTGTAGTCAGATATAATGTATTCATTAATTCCTCAGTCTACAATGCAGTACTGCAATTTACTTTTCTGATAAAATTATTTAGAGATGTATTCAACTTTAAAATTAACAATTATGACCCCACGATCAGTAAAATGTGGTTTTCTCAACGAAGCTCTCTCTGATACCTGACTCGTTCCAGCTGACTGAACAACAAATGATTCTGTATTTGATTTTGAAAACTGATAGAGAACAAAAGATGCCAATATTAAGCACTGTAGTGGTAAAAAGTGACAGAGATGACTAGTATTATATGCCCATATGATCTTACTACACACCACCTCAAAAAAAAAAAAAAAATACCCAAAGGTCTCTCTAAGTTAACACACTGACTACACTGACATACAACACGTCTGTTACATTAGCATAGTCACTGGGTGGCGTCTTGATATATTGGGCATATCTCAAAAACCTTACCACATAATGTGACATGGAAATATTTTCAATATGTAGCACAGAAAATGTCTAAATTGAATCTGTAAAATGACTATTGTGATAAAAGACCACCATGCTGGTCATAAAGATTCTACATCATTCGTAATTTAATCCAATGCTAATAAAACCACTCTTGTTCGGAAAATGCCTCTCTTTCAAGAGTGACTATATTTTTCCCCTCCAAATGTATCTTAAATACAACTCACCCAGATGCTGTGAGATGCTTTGTGTACAACTGACACCACACACTGAAGGACTGCTTGTCTGTTGTTAGACATTTCACAAGGCATTCCAAAAGCTACAGATAGATGAATGTTAAAACATGTTTCAGTTGTGAAAAGCAGGGGTGTCACATTTTCATGCCTAGAATGAGAAAATGTTTCAACCTCTCTTTAATGACATGATGAATTTGCAGTACCATAGAAACTTGGAAGTACAATTAATTCCCAAAATCAAAAATAAACGAGAAAAGTTGGGAACTACAAAAGGAAAATTTGACATTCCCTAGAAAAAAATATCAGGTAACATTTGTCAAAATGCAGGCAGTTCTAAAGTTTCATATATGCAGTAATGACAATGAAGAAGCACAGGATCAAGATCATAAGCTAAATATATTTTTTAAGGGCGGGAGATTCCATTTCAGGAGAAATAAAATATACAATACATCAAAATTTCATTTGATTAGAGCAATGACATGTTGTGCTGTCTCACCTCATTCTTCACAGCTGCATTAGTGGCCGTGTTGAATCTTGCCAAATAGGATGGGAAAAATGTCCTCAAGTTGTGGGAAGGGTTTTCTCCATATGCCAGTCTCTATTGGAGAAAAAAGAATGACCAGAAACAAACAATAATATAAAAAAAATAACAAAATAATAACAAATTAAAAAAACAGAAATATATTATCACGAACATTGACAAATATCCTTAAAAGTGTCTGTGTTCCAGCATGGTTTTGGTTCAAACAAAAATTATAGTTTGTAAAACATATGTTTTTCTTCCATACCATCATTCAAACAGCTTATAAATTCTTTAACTCTTTCTATACCATATCCGACGGTCGCCATTTTTACCACACACCGATATATCAGTATTTCAGAAAAGCAGCACTAAATTGATTGGTTTACACAATGGTCCACATTTTTTATGCCAAAAGGATGTGAAATAGAAAACTAGGAACATCTGGCACCAAAATATGTCACAGAAGTGTGCAGGATTGTAAATTTTTGTAGAAATGAAAAAAAAAGTAAAACCAAAATATCACATTTCAGCGGCCCCCCAACATTTTCAAAAACTCTAACAGAACTGGCAGGAAACTAAGGAATACAAAGTATTTAGTATCAATTTGTTGGAATGTTTTACTTCAGAGTGAAACTTTCTAATTTCTTCACCTTGTTTTCTTCAAATATTAATGAAACTGTGCAACCTTTGTTATTTTTATATTATCTCCCCTTCGACCACCAATTTCTTTTGTGTGTTACAAGTAACTCATTTTGCAAAAATGATTGCTTGTATCGTTTTAGAATCTGACATTCGTTAGCTTTGAAATGGTATATAACACTACACACTTTAGAAGTCACTTTCACCCTGAAATTCACATCTGAAATACTGAAGTATATTTTGTTTTGCTCAGCCGCTTAACAATATGGTCACAACCCCATATCACCTATGGTATAGAAAGAGTTAGAGAAGACAACAACATCACTAATTTTTAAATTCAAAATGATTCTCATAAATGGGTACAAATTATACTGACACCAGTATTCCTTGTTCGGACCAAATTCAGAACACTGTGGCCATTATAGGCCACTCAGTTCAAAATTCAATTTTCAGATAATGCAAATGGTCCTATTGAACATGACATAATTGAAATAATTAAACTACGTGCATGGTTCATGTTTTCAACAAGATGATGAATAAAGTGAAGCATGGAAAGTCATGACAAATGGGCAGATGCATTTTTAAAAAAAAAATTTTTTGATTCAAATCTTTATGAAATTTTATAAAAGTGAAGCGTTACCAGCATTACAAGCAATGAAAAACAATGATGGAAAATGTTAATGAAACAGTTGCAAAAGCTTTGTTTATTCACCTTGATGAACGGATACAGCACAAGAAGTCTCTTCTTCAACTCATTTGAGATGTTAAAACTGGGACTGAACACTACATCCAACACCTGGAAGTATTCTCGCAGAGTGATTACTCCAAATGCATCATCCAGTTTCTTGTGAGTACTGAAACGAAATGGATGCAATGACCATCAAGATTTGGTTTAACTTGCCTGCAATTTGGAACTGATGATTATTATGGTTCCAAGCTCAACAACTTGCATTTGCTTGCTGGTGATCATATGTACAACTACAACCTCTATCTTAACTGAAAGGACACAAAGTTTCCAACTTAAAAATATCTGGACTACTCAGTTTTTTCTCAGAATAATTCCTTTGAAAAAAACATCTCATACCAGGAACTGGCGTAAGTAGTACCTCTTTTACAGTTAAACAACAGGGAAACAAATAAAAAAAGGAACAATAATATAGAAACAGACTGCATTGTTAAATTTAAAGGACAATAGAATGTAAAATCTATGATTACATTACAATGAAGATATCCTCAGCTCTTAATTTCAACTCTATGATCCACAAAAATGAATGATGTAAAATAGAGTACAGGATTAAGCTTGATAGGAAATACAAGCAAAATGTTTTCAAAAAGGGGCAGCTGCCACAGCTTCTGGTTTAAGCTCTCTGTATTTGCAGACCATATCAGGCAAAAATCAGCCAGACTGATACAGATCAAACACCATGAAAAAAAAAAAAAAAGAAGAAGAAGAAGAAGAGCAACACATTTCATTCTCAAAAACATGAAGCTCCTTTCAGGTGACCAGGATATTACACAAAAGGCCTTTTAAAAAAAACACAAGTGCATCATGTAAATATACATCACAATAAACAAACACATTCTCAACAATATGAAATGTAAAGACATTGCACAATGAAAATTCAAATGTAGAACCACAGACTTCAGACTTAGAAATCTGTTAAACAAAGGACAAGAGGATTTATCCTGTTTTTTTTACAAAGTCACAAAGTCAAAATATCAGAAAATAACCCCAAAAGCCAGGATTCATAAAAAAAATAAAAATAAAAACATCTGAAAGTTTGATCTTTAGTAAGAGGCCATATTCCCAAGAAGATAAAAATTTGAAAGAAAAAAAAAGAGAGAATGAATAAAGTTTTGTAAAATGTATACCCTGCTGATTGAGAACGTTTAGATGGTTGTAGTACCTGTAAAACTGATCTAAGTATAAATAAACATGAGCTTTTAATTATCTGCAGTGAATATTACATAAAGTTAATTCTTTTAAGGAAATGAATTCTTAAAGAGAATTAATAATGGCTATGAAAATGTGTTTTCCAGCAATTTACTTTCACTCTTCTAGAGTTTCTCATATTCATGTTCTCATTACATATCGAAATACTAAAACCAGGAGTAGCTATTACACTGAACTTTGTATCTTTGGATTACTTATTTTCACTCTATGAAAGATGATGAAACAAATTTACAAAAGATGCTTTGAGCATGATAGATGATGAAACTGTTCAATTCCATCAAATGCTAAATGATACCAATTAGAAATACACACATGTAATAACTTTTTTTTGACTATGTTTCTATCTATAATGGTTTCTTTTAAAATGAACTGGGTTTTTTTTTCTCTGTTCTGTATGAAGTACAGTCTTGTGAGTTGTATAAAAAAAACTCCTAAAAAAAAAATTTTGAGATCTGTCTGAAAGGAGTAAGGAATCACAGAAATGATCAGTATTCTTGTATCACACAAAATTATATGGGACCATAGTTATTTTTCTATATGAGCTTCATAGTAATGAACTCCAAACTGACATGACCAACACCAGGATTTTGGACATTTAGCCCATGGATATGGTAATCAAAATGGGTTAACAAATGTGCAGCTTTCATTTGCTGCCAGTTACTTTAAATCAGTAATGCTTGCTAATCAAGTGGGGTCCATTCTGAACCTCATGTCCCATTTCTTGTGGAAAATAATTCAGTTCTTAGTATCTACACAGAAAACAACTGCATTTTTGTACTCTATTTATCAGGACACAGAATGCCATTTCTTACCTGCGTACAGATTCCCTGCATAAAATCAAAAGGAGCTGCTATTATTTCTGGCCATTTCCCATGTTAGGTGCTTTCTAAACGGTAGGCCTGTGCAAAGCTAAAGGTTTTCATAACCACAGTTATCCGATCATTTGACCAGAAAAGCAAAATAATTACGTTACATATTCTTTTTTTTTTTTTTCTTTGATATGTATGACATCACCTACATGCGTTCTAACCATGATTGGTATAACCTCATTAAAGTTTCATAGAAGGACTTATCAGTGACTAAATTTTGCTCATGGTCAAATCATATTCTGATTACAACAAACTTCCTCTAGCCTTTGATTAAAAATAAAAACAACCAATGTGTGACTGAAACAAAAGTATAGCTGGACTTAACCTCTGAAAACTATACTGAACAAAATTTGTGAGAGGACGAAGGTTACCTGGGAAATTCCTATTACTATTCAGTCATGACCGTTCATAACCAAAATGTGTTGCTGTCATAACAGAGTGACTGACTGTGGCACCATAACTGGTTAACCAGTTATCATAGTTGATAATGCACAAGATTATCAAGCATACACAAAATCAAAGTTAAACAAACTCCAGATTGATGAAATGACAATGACCCTCACTTGTAATAACCCATCCAGAAATAAACAAAACAGGAAACACAAAAAGTAAAACAAATCAAACAAAAAAAAAAAAAAAAGAAACAGCATGCAATGACCACAAAACTAATAATCTTCCTAAAGATATGAAACTAAAATTATCATTATATATCTCCACGGTGTTAGCCATGTAAAAGATTCCTTGGCCACCTCAAATTTATAATGAGTAGACTATGGTCAGTGTCAGTGCAGATTTTGATATCTAACTTCTTTCCACATTTAAAACACCAATGACATCATCATTTGAATATAATTAACCCATAGAGGACAAAATGTTCTGTTCATACCAATATATTACAAAATTAAAACTCAATTTCACCATAGCAAATGTCTTCAGAGACTGTCATAGCAGTTCCAGCAGTTATTGTTAAAAAAATGTGATAGATGCCTGCCATTAAGCCAAATATTTCAATTACTTATGAAACATATGGCCCATTGATTTGCTATCATTGAGAA
Source organism: Peronia peronii (assembly GCA_039654565.1). Classification (NCBI taxonomy): domain Eukaryota; kingdom Metazoa; phylum Mollusca; class Gastropoda; order Systellommatophora; family Onchidiidae; genus Peronia; species Peronia peronii. The sequence goes on along the minus strand of JBCEWB010146046.1, from coordinate 12,224 downwards.
GATAAAATAAGGACAGCCCCACATGCAAATACTTTTTATTCCAAATAATGTGTTTTAAGAAAGCCATTGAGTTTTCTATATCAATATAAACAACAAATATTAATCATTATCAAATACCGTATCCTTTGCATGCTCAATAAAAACAAAACAAACATTTAGATAATAAAAGGAAAGCCAATTACAAGACAAGCTGTTCCAAGTATTCCACAGGGTAACTGGCAACCTGGCGCACCTCTAAAGCTGGCAACATAAGGTCTAGCCAAACTGCAAAAAAAAAGGAAACAAAATAATGAACAAAATTAAATTCCATATAGGCTAATATTCATAAATAACTCAGTTGTTTTGCATCGAGCATTCTTTTAGAATCAACACAGACAAGAGTTAGTTCACAAGGTCGAATGATGGCCACATCCATTACTAGAAAATTATCTTTTAGAATCGAAACAGGTAAGAGTTAGTTCACAAGGTCGAGTGATGGCCACATCCATTACTAGAAAATTAAAGTATAAATAACTAGATCTATTTAAATATAAACTGTATTATTATTGTATGCCTCATTTTACAGACAGAGGAAAATGCCTTTATAAAATATAAACAAAATAACCATATTCCCATTCAGACAACTCACATTTCTCTTGCATACTCTTTGAACATGCCAATCAAGATGAAATGGGTCTTTTCAAACACAACAGAATCACTCACCTTTTAAGCCACACTTGAAATTTGTTGCGCCACACTGACCAACGGCCCACAAGATGGCCAAACAGAGATTTGGCCGATTTTGATGAGTTTTCAAAAGTTCCAAATACTGAAATCAAAATTGCACAGATATGTTAAATGCCTGCTCTAATTCCAATGGATATTAAAACAAATGTGCCACTGTCACTGAAAATGCCTAAATGGCTGACTACAAAATAGAAATATCAGTTCAGTAAATTTGTTTAAAATTTTATATGACATAAACTGATTCTGACACATAAGGAATTTATGATGATGACATTTTTCTCACAGAGATCCCAATTGAGAGATATCTTAACTGCACTGACACATGCACAATACAAAATCACAGATAATTTTACACACCAAGTGACTGAATGCCGTAGCAGATGGCATTCAACCATTATTATGAACAACTTAAGTGAGCAATTTGGGAACTGCAGTGAGTTAACTAATATATGAAATAATATGACACAAGAAAGTCAACCTGGCTAATCTTTCCAAGTGCAATGTCCGGCTTATGATGAGCCAAAAGCTGCAAGAAGATCTTGTAACCCATTGTGGATTGATCTATAAAGAATCCAGTGAATCAAATATTAGCCATCTTTCTTAACATTCATCGTGTAAAAATCATGACTTGTTCATACATTACAAATGACATTTAAAAAGACCTACCTGCCAGGCAAATTTAAACCTATTTAATGACAACTTACAGACATCATCTAAATAATACCAAAGTAAACAATGGGCGAATTCTTGTGATGAAGAAAACAAATTACTAGTAAAGAAAAGATAATAATTTCGTCATCTAAATAAAGATTTTCTAGGACTCTTAAAGTTAAAAAAAAAGGGCTTTCTACAAGTGCATAACTATAAAGTACACATTAAAATTTCTTCTTTTGCATCTCCTTTACACAAAAGATTTTTATTACCTTTAGAGGACTCCCATAGCATTGTCTGAACACAGTGATAAAACAAGTTATCCAAAGTTTGATCAGAGAACTTCTTGACAACAGAATTCAGGACTTTCTGACAATTTTGTGGTAGCAATTGCAAAGGATATCCTGCAAAATAATGAAAATGATTATATATAAAGAACTGATAAAAATCCCTGAAATCAACAAATTTTTAAACAACAATAAACATTTCTAACCAAAAAAAACCATGTATTTTTAGAATGAATAATAAAAAAAGGATTACAACTGATTTCTTCAGTCACTCCTATATATGAAATTAAAAAGAAAAGAAACCTGACCTCATTATTCTATACTAAGTATTCAGGATGTCTTTTAGCTGTTTACAATTAGCACCAAGTGACAGTCACTGACAAAATGGTTTTACTGAATGAAGTGATCACATCCTTTGAACATTATTTCAAAAGAAAACTTTCTCTCTGGAAATGCCTCACAAAGCTTTGCATAATGCACAACAATGTCCAACAATCAGGAGCACAAAATTATGAAACAGGACATGAAAATATTGAGATGCAAGCCTAAATACCAGGTGGCTTTCCTTTGAAAGTGGTGTCATGGTCCTTGACTTTCTCCAGCTTCATATTGAGAAAAGATACTAGATCTTTCAGCCACACATCTTGATTGTCAGGAAACCGCATCTTAGACTGGCTCAGAACACTCTCCAGTTCGTGATGATCAAGCTGGACAATATATATAATACCAAACATGTATTAACCAATACATGAGAAAATGCTACGTATATCTACTCTAGAACAAAAATAAATAAATCAATGAACAAAAACACTGACATTAAAAACAAACTGAAATGTATGTGACATATCTCTGAAATGTGCAACCCATTCAATAAACTGCGTATGTACTTAGTTAATAAAGTGCTCTAATATAGCTAGCATTTCTTCGTGATTTAGTTTGATCAGATAAAGACAAGACAAACTTTGGTTTACTTAGGTTTAGCTTAAATGTATTTATCTTTCATACAGTTACAGGACTGCATCACATGTATTATTACCGAATGGAAAACGAGCTTGTGTCATCTAACTGATGCCTATTTGATCTCACGAATAAATGAAATTCACAAAGCCTGTGAAAATGTAATTATGTTTTGAAGATGCAACTCATTCAGGTCACCGACAATGTGCCTAGACAAGCCAATATTTATTTTATCCCTCTGGTGGAAAACAGTCAGAACTCTACAACATTTCCTCTTTCGGGCCTATTTTGGCAAAATGTTCAAACTTAAAGAAAACAGTTGAATTTTTTATCAAATTTTAGCTTTAGGTTTGTAGTTTCGAAATGTATAGGTTTTGAAGGCAGCAGATGCCATGTTGCAGAGAAAACCCACCATAAATGGGAAAAACCTCTTAAATTTGTCGAAATAAAAACAAAACCATTGTCGCTTATTTTCATGAGGAGGAAGGAGAGAATTCCAGTGAGAATGCTTCAGAGTGCTGAAAACATTTTGCCATACTTAATAGAGTACAGAAGAATTAAAAAAAAAAAAAATACAACGCCAAAATATTGGAAGGGGAGACAATGTTTCTAAGAAAATTATATGAATGGAGACTTTCACTTATAAAACTTGTTATTAACTGTAACTAAACTACAAAAACAATAAAATATTACCGAAAATATCTTAATTAAAGCAAAATTTAAACATTTACAGGAGTTTGGTACTGGGTTCAGAATAACAGTTTTACATTATTTACATATATTTATGTTGTTTTGTTCATGTATTATATTTGAAATGCAGGTAACCTCATGATCGCTGAATTATTTACATTTGATTAGCTTACTTTCTGATATAAAAAAAACAATAAACTGAAGAAAGATAAGCAATTGGGGAAAAAAATTAAACACACCATACCAAAATTTTAGAAGTTATAATTTTTATTTTTTTTAAAATGTTATCTTTTGGCCTTCCGGTTGCCTTTAATGCTCCACTTCTTCTCATTTATGTTATTGACCAATCTGCTTTTCAACTTCTTTTTATAATAGGAAGCCCTAATACTCATCTTTTTTCCTGACCTTTACTGTATTTAAGGGTAAAACTATTAAAACAATGAGAATAAAGAAAATGTACGGATTGAATCTAAATGGAGGTTCAGAGCCTAGAACTGTAGTATCGATCCATGATTTCAGTATAATGAAACACCACTGACAACAATATTTGCCTCAGGATAGCTCTTTGATGGAAAGAATTGTAAAATTCCTCTAAAAAACACCCTTTGATAAATAAACAAAATCAAAATATAACCCTACAAAACATGGTCAAGGACATCTGTACAATTCCTGCAATTTTTTTCGAACTTCAAGATGGCGGCTGGGTCACGTAGCAAGTGAGAAATTCACAGCACATGGCACTGAATACGCCTTTAATTAATGTTCTAACAGTCAATTCACTGAAATATACATTTCACATTTCACATTCACTCCATTCATAATATTTACGAGGAATGTTAATTGCTCATATGCCTTCCAAATTGAAATGAAAATCTTGATCTAGATCACAGTCTATGACCACAGAATCTATATCCACAAGTGACATTGTGTAAATAAATAGCACTCATTCACCCTAAACAAAGAAATAATCCAAATTCCACACAGAAATGGAAATAGCACACCACAAAATTCAATTTTTTGCCCGTTTCGATCAGTTCATTGCGATATTCTGGTGATGAACAAATGAAATCAAATTTCCCGATTGACAGATATGATAGACATCAGAACTGGATGTGCATTTTTAATATACTGGAAAGAGTTGATAGAGGTCGCCATGTGCCTGGCATCAGCACAGAATTGGAACAACTAACTTTCCCACTAATCTGTTCAGCTCAAACTATAAGATATTTTTCTCTTTTTTTTTTTTGTATTTTGTAGCATTTCTTTTCATAGAGTCATCTACTGAACCCCTCTAAACAGGTCTTTTAGATATGAATCTAACCCCCTATTTCAAAGCTCTCAGAAAAAGGAAACGTATGATGTCGGGATTTCTGTAGTTGGGATGTTTTGAAGGCAAAATAAACATATTAAACACATTTTCATAAGCAATACTGCTTATGCAGTTAGAAGAAAAGCAGAAAAGACGAACAGCAACAATATATAGGGACAGCTTATTCATAAGTTATAAATTTCAAGCATGTTGCTATTACAGGAAATGCATTTTTTTTCCTTTTGAGTATTTTCCCCCTTTAATCAAATCTGTCCTAAAACAATAGTAAAAATATAGTTTGTAAACCATGTAGCTACAATTATGTTACCCCTCCCTACCTGTTCACAGAAATTGAGATCTCCAACTTAGGTAAATGTATGCCCATACTAATTATGACACAGTCCTGCACGTAAAACTATATTCATCTTGTTACCAACACCAGAAAAGAACAAAGATTTGAATTACCTGAGATATAGCAGTGTCCAAAGAAACTGCTTTCTCCTGCTTTTTTCCATCCTGCTCTGGCTTCTTCTTCTTTTGAACAGATGATTTTTTACTGTTTGCAGATCCATTACTTTGTCGAGCACTGGCTGCATTGCCACGATCAGCTGGCTGTTCTTTACTAAGTAGAGCTGAAAACATCGTCTTGTCTTCTTTCAAGGGGGCTGAAGTAAATTGTAAACAATCAGAACAGCCACTGCTGAACTTCCAACCCATCTCTATACTCTATGGATTTGTCTACCAAAGGACAGATTCAACTGAAATTTATCATCTAATTTCCCTCTCTTTTCAAACAAAAATGAAAATTATTTCATCACATCAGGGATATCCCAAAAATCACAAATTGAAACAAAACACGAAATTCACCTAATATTTGTTCTATTTCTATGTCACATAATTTATTGAAATGATAAACTAAAAATGTTTAACTAATTTTTTTTTAAAATAAACCTCTAATACACAAAAAAAAGAATGAGTAATATCTAGGACTAACTGATAAAAGTCATCCAGTCAGCAGTCCTGACTGCTGAATCAGTTTCTTTGTTTCAGCATTTCCCACTGATTTTCATCCAGTCAGATCCTACTATATCTCCCATAGTGTCACAATTTCTGCCCATGTATGGCATCGAAAACTATTTTACAAGCTTAATCTTACTTGCAAACAGTGGGTGATTAAGATTCAAGAAGTTGTACTCTCTTAAATTTGCTTTCTGGAATATTTTATTTATTCCTTGTACTCGCTGAGCTATTTCAGCTTTAATCAAAACTGCATACAAACACTTTCTTAGAAAACTGAACTGGGAAAATGGGCATGCTTTTATTTTATAAAGTTATTATCATGATATGAAACAGTGCAATCGGCTTCGACAGTAGTTTGTACTGACGTGGTACATGCATGCAAGGCCAAGGTATTGATGACGTAGAGACGGTGATGTCAAAAGAGTAAAAACGGACAGCAATAACATGCGCACATTGTATAATAATTACCATTAGGCTCAATCCTCGGCATTTTCTCTGCAAATTGTTTCTTTTGGGATTTTGTGTGGGTCTGAGACCCCTGTTTTCCCTTTTTGGTCTTGCCGACGACTTCCCACTGCGTTGCGGATGCCATTGTGGTGCAATAAAGAACTCTTTAAACTGCACGAACAAGGTAACACGTCTCCAACTCTTTCCAGAAGAAAATTAAAATAAGTATAACTTTCATCGGAATGGTTTTAATTCGCAATTTACGTTTTGCACTTTTTCAACCATTTAAAAATAAGTTTACATCAGATACGATCGATTTTTAATTATAAAATGCATAGTGCCTCTCAACAGACCACTCTACTACTCTTTATTAGTTCAGAACTGTTGTAAAAAGTGAACAGAGAACAGAAGGTTGACACTAGATATTATGTTGTTATGTAATCATGTCAGTTAAGCCATGTAGTCCAATAATTATAGCGCTTGGTTTCAAGAGAATGAACAACAATAAAAACAACAGGGAGGTGCGCCGAGATTGTTAGCAAAATCCTCATTCCTTGCTCTATCGTGCTGGTTTCTTTGGATATGACCCCAGTTTGTTGTTGTTGTTGTTGTTGTTGTTGTTGTTGTTGTTGTTGTTGTTGTTGTTGTTGTTGTTGTTGTTTAATTGCGGTGTTATTGTAATTTATACTATTGTTGTTGTTGGACAGGAAAAGAATTCACAAAGTTGATTTAGAAATCGACCACAGAAAACGTGGCCAAAAAAATGAACGTATAAATGAACCATTGTAGCCCAAGTGAAGACAGGCGAAACTGCTGACTGTTCATTCAAAGTAACCCCTCACACTCATTGCATAGACACAATTAACTTTCATTTCTTTTGCTTGACACGTCAGTGTAAGAGAGATCTTGGCGATCTGCTTTCATCTAGATCTATAGTACTATAAAAATACTAGACTAACTTCAATGGGCACTGTAAATAACAGTCGAACAGCAATTATTCTTCGTTCTGGAAATGATCAAGACATTAGAAGGGGACTACCACTATTCTATTGCCCGTGCAAAGGGTTCACGTTAAAAAAAAAAAAAAAGTGGGCTGGATGGTGGGGGAATGGGGGGGGGGGGGGGGGGGAAAAATCCAC
>JBCEWB010146045.1:76140-92227 GCA_039654565.1 Peronia peronii | reverse complement strand
CAAACATGTCAAGGGATGACATTCCCCCATCACAAACATGTCAAGGGATGACATTCCCCCATCACAAACATGTCAAGGGATGACATTCCCCCATCACAAACATGTCAAGAGATGACATTCCCCCATCACAAACATGTCGAGGGATGACATTCCCCCATCACAAACATGTCAAGGGATGACATTCCCCCATCACAAACATGTCAAGGGGTGAATATATTCCCAAATCCTCAGCATGACAGGAGTAACAGACCAAAGGAAAATTTTGCAATCGCAAACAAAACTCATGGATTATAATGTTCCTGTGTCGTCAACAGGACTCATCTGTAAGACACAAAAAAAATGACTGAGAGGTCAACTTACAAAGACAGTTGTATCATTTGATTTGAAGTTGACTGGACTTAGGTCTCTCGCTTGCACAGTCAGTTCGAAGGGCATGACTTTTGCATCTTGATCATCTGGGGTAAACTCCGTCGTTGTGAACAACATTCCAGTGACAGAATCAATCGCAAAGGACGTATCAGGTGTTAATATGCTGTAGCGGACTGTTCCGTTCAAGCCCTCATCAATGTCAGTGGCCTGAAATGCAGAGCAAAAGAGTTTATTTCGGAGGACGCCTCACCATCGGCTCTAAATAACTACATGCTATTTATTAGAGAAAAGCAAAACTGAAGATGTGCAGTTTTTCAATCCATTTCATCGGCCCCTCCTCCTCCCTCTTTTTGATCTCTCATGTCTTGCCGGCAAATTTTGGTGAAAGTGGGACTTGATGCTCTGGTCTAAGATCCAGCTTTTTGCCAACGAGGAAACGCTACATATGACGAAGTTTCATTTTGGTAGGTCAAATGATCTCTATCCATTCCATTACTGAAATGAGAGTTGCTCACACTGAAAAATAATCTATGGAGTCCTGTTACTTTTGGAGGATAATATTTAAAGATAAGCTAAGATGAGATGGGATAAAGTTTAACTGTCCTCGACAGGAAATTCTGTCCGCACTTGACAAAACATACTACTGAGTAATATACAGTCTCAGGAAATACTGTCTGCACTTGATGAGCATACTACTGAGTAATATACAATCTCACACATTAACATATGCCCTTGACATATAGCTAGCAAAATATCACCAGTGACATCATTGTAAGTTTGATTCAAGGAGCAGCTTCCACATTACAAGTGAAAAGGTGATTTTTTTTCCTTCTCATGTTAAACCGCTGGTACTTGGCAAAGGGAAGTTATCTGGTTGACCATCACAATGGCTCACAGCGAATGGAATTTCTTTTTGAAGACAAGCAAAGTTTATCTTATCTTATCTGATTGTAAGATTAGTTTATAAAGAAGGAACAAATACCGTGAGCTGAGTGATAGTTGTCTCGGCCGCAGCATCGGCAGCAACAGCTGTGATGAACATGTTGGCTGTACCACTTGGACGATCAATGGTGTTTGAAGGGTAGGGGAGGTACTGCCACTGTGGGTAGTTGTCGTTGATATCCAGGACAATCACTAGGACCCGTGCTGTCATCCAAGTATCTGCGACACAGATGTACCAACTCATTATATGGGATCAAGGCAAATTTGAACTGTCACACTACCTAGTCAAGACACAGCGATATGGATAGTAAATCATATTGTGACAAACTTATCATTCCTAGCAAGCTGCTTCGTCATACACCGCGGCATCTGAGTAATCACTTTGTGTCAACTTAATGGACCCAGTGGGGTGGCTGTATGAATTCCATATAGTCGTTGTGTCATGGATATCATGTCATAGACAATGTAAAGACACTTTCACAGATACTTACTATGTCACCGGCACCATAATCTAAAACTGTCACAGATAGCATAATCTCAGTATATCACGGACAGAATAATCTCACTCTCAGAGATATTGCAAAGTCACTATGTTGCAGATAGCATAATCTTTCTGTGTCGCAGATAGAATAATCACAGTACGTCGCAGATAGAATAATCTCACTCTCAGAGATACTGTAAAGTCATTATGTCACAGATACCATAAACTCACTGTGCCACAGATAGCATAATCTCACTATGTCACAGATAGCATAATCTCATTATGTCACAAATACTATAAACTCACCGTGCCACAGATAGCATAATCTCACCATGTCACAGATAGCATAATCTCATTATGTCACAGATCGCATAATCTCACTATGTCACAGATAGCATAATCGCATTATGTCACAGATAGCATAATCTCACTATGTCACAGATAGCATAATCTCACTATGCTACAGATAGCATAATCTTACTATATCACAGATAGCACAATCTGATTTTCAAAGATACTGTAATGGCACTATAATGCAGATAGCATAATCTCACTACATTACAGATATTGTAAAGTCACTTTGTCAGAGATAGCATGATCTCACTGTGTCATAGATAGCATAATCTCACTAGGTCACAGAAAGCATGATCTCAGTAGGTCACAGACAGCACAATCTCACTGTGTGACACATACCATAATCTCAATAGGTCACATAGCTGACTAGGTCACCGACACCCTAGCCTTAATAAATAACAAACAATATTACAAGGAGGGCTGGCAGAAACGCACAAAGACTTACTGTAGATCTGAGCGAGAACAGCCTGTCTCTTCCTCCTGAGAGGTTTGAAGTCCACCTTCACGTCAAACTCGTAGGTGGCCTTAGTCTCTCTGTCCAAAGGAGTGGCTATCACCAGGTCACAGTTCTTTTCATCAGCAGTGGCGGGAGGGACGTTAAACACGCCTGACACAGGGGGGAGACAACAACATGAATTAACAATCGGCAAAGTCTCGTCTTCTTCAACAGTCAGACAATTATCAGAGGAGAATACGAAATAAATTCACTGTCGGCCAAATCCTTTTTTTTTCTTTTAACAATAAGCTATCAGCGTCATTTGAGAACTATACATTTTGGTGTTCTATAAATTTATAAACCCCTCTGCTGTTCTCTTGATGTACAATGTACATTAAAATATGACTGGGGTCAGATGCACCCTTGACCTATAGCGCATATCACTGTAAAACACGGTTTTATGGTATCGTATGCTGTACGTCAACAGCACATTTGACCTCAGTCATATTATGATGTACGCTGTACATCAAGAGACCAATGAAGGGGTTTTAATCTCGACAGAATAAAAATGTGTTATAGTCCACTGGTGATTGTCCCCATTTTGTGTAAGTTTCTTATCACTGGGGGAAGAAACATGCGTAGCAGTAGAGGGGTTAATATCGGTTACGGTTTTGATAAGCTTTTCAACCTCCTGTCGTGGTGGTTATCTCAGCTACTGAAGCAGATATCTCAGCGGAATTGAAATTTACTACAAACTCTCAGGGTCAGGTTAATATCTTTGCCAAATCAAAAGCTGTCCATACCGCTTCCTTCATTGATGCCATTCTGGTCAAGTGCAAGAGTGCAGGCGACCCGACGATCGCCTTGGTTCTCCACATCCATGAACAGAATCTCCGTGCCTGTTGGAGTATTTTCCGCCACTCTCACGCTGGAAGCAACAATAACATAAGCAAAATCTCAAGAACAAGCCTAGGACAAACATTGGTATTGAGCCGCCTGGATTTCTCATGCTAGGAAAATCAATCATGCATGCCACTGAATTCAGGCTCGACCGAAGATGAACATAAACAGGTGAGCTGCCAATGATCACAGTATCCACATCCTACTACAAACGCATTACAGTTGAGCATTATAGTGTCTTCTTTTATATGTCTACATTACAAGCTAACATCCTACAAAAATAAACTCTTATACTTAACAACATGAACTTTCAGTTAATAATTTCGTTCTGTCAACAAATGTCATAAAAATAATGGTAGAATGCGGTGGCTTTCATGAACAGCCATCGGACGCATCTTTGAAACAGTTTTTGAATTTATATGAGTGACTCATTTTTCACCCCAGTATAAACTTTCTTGACTCATCTGTTAATTTTGAGACAATGACTGTGAAATGTAATGATGCCCTCAACGGCAGTGAATATTTCAGCCATGGCGCAAGTCTCTGGCAATGTGCAACTGCACTTGACAGACTACCAGTTTGGCCTATTGGCTGCAGGGCAGGTGTGGCAGTTCTGAAAAATCTGAAACAAAGTCTTACATGTAGGTCGGCTGAATGAATCCCAGGTCTCCATCCAGTTCGGCGAAGAACGAGACGGTGATGGCAACGGTCGCCGTTGAGGATTTGTCTCCCTTCCAGTTCTTATCCCTGGCTACTGCGTAGAACTGAGGAAGCCAAACAAGTTGGATTAGTTTGCATCACTGTAAACTACAGCTACCTGCCATTTCCATCACAGTATACAGAAAACAAACATGTCAGATTAGTCTGTGTCATTGTCAATCACAGCTGGCTGCCAGTAAGCTATTTCTATCATAAAATGTATCCATAAGTTTGGAAATGTTTTTGTTTAACCCTTGTAATCCACAAATGATCTCTACCAAGAAAGAGACAAAATCACCCAGAATGAGACAGGCTGGACCAGAAACTATTTTCTTATTTCTTGAGGAAATCTTTTATTTGAAAAACAGTTTGCGCAAGTTAAAACTTCATAAGTCAATCATTCAGCCAGTGAGAAAGATTAAATAGGGGGAGGGGGGGAGGCATTGCTCACAATTGAGGAGGAGTTACTCGACTTGAATTTAGCTCAAATCAGAAGACAGCATGAGGTACGTTTTGTTTCAGACACCAGCTGAGAAAATGTGCCACAAGTGGTGGCCATGCGTTCCTTTCACTCTACTCATCCTCTACTCATCCTACGTCGAGATAATCACCTCCAGGTGGTTGAAAGACGTATCGAGACAAGTCTACTCACCCTGTATGTTTGGGAACCGCTTTCTCCTTCAATGTTCTGTCTCATGTAGATTCCTCCGTTCTCTGTGACACCAAAGAAGCCAGCCTGCACGTCATTCCCGATATCTTCCAAGCCGTAGGTAATTTCCGCGTTTGGTGTCTGTGAAACGATTGAAAGAATTTCAGAATTCTATATATATTGAAAAAGAAAATACTGATCAATTAGCTGATGTCTTGGTAATGGACATTACAAGTTTATATATAAATGCATGCAGACAAAAATAGAAATACAGAAATTTAGAAATATACATATAACATAATATATATACAAACATATACACACACAAAATGTATCATATATTTATATGATGCTGAAAGTTTTCAGTGGACTAAAAAAACATTTAATTTACAAAGAACACATCAGACATGCAAATATCTGCAGATTTGACATGCACCTAATCCTTCTTCAAAGTGGTTCACTAAGTCTTTGGTCAAATTTGCTGGAAACTGCTCATCCGAACAATACCATACAAATCAATGCAGAATAATCTCATGTCACCCACAGGCTACCACTGCAGCTGTTCAGGACTTTTTTTCTAGTTTACGAAGTGACCAGATATTCTGTGTCGGAAATAAAACAATGAATCGGCTATGAATTGGTATCGATATCAGCTATTAACGGCAAATCAACACAAATACAGCTCATTGCACTGAACATGGAAAATAATGTTCACAAGTTAACTCATTCACTCCATCAAGTTGATAAATCGGCTAGCGATTTTCCCTTTACAGGCGCACAGCCAAAACATCAGCTACAAAGGTATAAAATTATAAATTGGTGCATCTGAAAGCTAATAGTCTGCAGAATGAATTAAAAAGTTATTATAAAAAGTTGTATGGTGAACTCCAGCACGGCAAGAGAAACCAAGGCAGTCCAAAGCTGCGATACAAAGACACTGTGAAAGCAAACATCCAGTGGTGTCACGTCAAGCCGAGGGAACTGGAGGAACGTGCTATGGACAGACCAGAATGGAGAGCTTCAGTCCACAAAGCTGCTGCCAACTATGAAAAAGCACGACGCCAGAAGCTCACTGCTGCCAGAGAAAAGCATCAGCAGTGATCACAACAATGGACTTTCAGTGCCCCCACTGTTTCAGACTCTGCGCCTCCAGGCTAGGACTGCAGAGCCACCTCCGCATACATCAATAAGTTGCAGAATGCAAACGTCATCATCAGATCTGATGGACAACTGACATATAGAGTGAATGAGCTAAAATGTTACTATAAAAAGATGTGTAACAGCGGCTGGACAATAAATGGACAATGTACACAATAAATGGACAATGTATAATAATACAGGTATCAAAAAGAGATTTGTGTGAAAATTAAGCGCAGCAAAAAAGATGCTTACGTCTCTGTTCAGTAAGATGGTTTCGTCTGCGTCAGTGGCCGAAAGCTGAATGATAATCCTGTTCAGGCCATAGTTCTCCGAGATGGATCTATTGTAAGTCGTAGGATTGAACTCTGGAGCGTAAACGTTGCGCTGGATGCGGACAATCACACGAGCCACATCTGACTTCGGCTGGACAGCTCTGTCTTGAGCCCTCACAAAAATCTGTTGAAATGGGAGAAAAAAAAACAATGTTCAAAGGGGACAAAAACAAAACAAACAATGTTCAAAGGGGGAAAACAATGTTCAAAGGGGGGAAACAATGTTTGGGGGGTGGGGTGGGGGGGGATATTCAATAGAGAAAAAAAAAAATGTTCAAAGGGGACAAAAACAACGTTCAAAGGGTTGGGGGGGGGGGGGGATGTTCAGAGGTCACTTTTCTCACCTGTCTACCAGCATGTCACCTATTAATACAAGCTTCCCATACTTTTCCCTTCCATTTACCAATGGAAACTTTTTCAAAATGAAATTTGGCTCTATTAAATTCTGGTTTGTGAGGTATACAACTGTTTACTTTTATACCACAACCTTTTATAGCAAAACCTCTGAAATATTGTTTTGTTTATATTATCATTTTCAGGAGGTCATCCAACAAAAAAAGTTATTGATCAAATGTCTTGCGTCCAGGGCAAATGAGTCGGAAGTCGCTCCAGGTGGTTGCCAGTTACGGCCGTTTTTAACTATTGTCCGACTCAAATGCCACATTGTCTTTTCAGCTCAGAAAAGGTTGAATTTTTGTATTGTGGAAAACAAATAAAATGTGTTGGTATCTCAGTCGGAAAATAGTTAAAAATGGCCGTAACTCCAAATCTCCCGGCATTACTTCTGGCTCATTTGCCCGGGGCGGGAGACAAATATCCACATATTTGTGATGACATTCCCTGAATCTGTCTTGTTTTGATGTAACTCATGATATTTTTATGTACATGCATTCTATTGTGAATGTATCTTGTATCCATACCGTTTTTGCTTTTCAGGACAAAAAAAGTTTATCATATTTTATCTTATCTTGCACCAAATCAGACTCAGCACATCTGCTCCCTTGCAAACAAAATTTATCGAGTGGGCATGTAAAATCTTTGCGTAAACAACGAACCAAAAAGTCAGTTATCTATGAATCCAGGAATAGAGTTAATATTTTGTTGGTCTTGCAAATTATTGCTAAGCAGCATCAAAATTAATCTGGAGAAAATGCCAATGCCTGCAAGAATCTTGTCTCATACTAACCTCATACTCATCTGCCGCGTCTGTCGTGGTTAGTGGCTCAGTCAGGTACAGATCTCCGTTGAAGCTGCCGATGGTGAAAAATTCCGTGACGAAGTTGCCCCCCGGCGGTCTGATGTTCGTTTGGTTGATAATGGAATAGACCACCTGGCCACTGAGACTCTGAAAAAAGCAGACAAACAGGGATAAAAGTGAAGTGGCCCATGAGAAAGAGAGAAAGAGTATCTTATTTTGGGGGGAATGTTTGAAAGTGCTAGTGAAGGCCTGTGTGCATTAACTGTCTCTGCGTGGTGATTAAGGAGGCAGGAAGGCGGTGTCTGCGAGCAAGATGTGTTTTTTTGCCTGAGATTGAGATAAATGGTTACTGAGATAAGCCTGAGATAAGTGGTTTATTGTCTGCAATTGAAATAAGAAATTACTGAGATAAGTGATTATTGAGATAATTGATTCAATGTCTGCAATTGAAATAAGTGATTTTTTTTTTTTTTTTGCGATAAGTGGTTCACTGACTGAGATAAGTGGTTCACTGTCTGCAATGGAAATAAGCGGTTTGAGTACAAATGACTTACGCCGCTATCGTCAAGATCTGTTGCGAGCAGAGTCACTAAACCCTCATTCAGAGCTTGATACTCAGATATCTCGATCTCCACATCTCTGTCTTGAAAGATTGGACTATTCGGATTGCGCAGAACAAAGACTCGGACGACTGCCTCATCTGTGCGGGGAGAAGTTCTGTTGTCTGATGCTGTAACCACCAACTGGAAAAAGACACAAAACACGTAAAATGAGAAGTGTATGTGCAACAAGACATAACAATATGGTGAGCCCACTATGTACAATGGAGCTATTGTAATTTGACATTCTAATTCTAATTTGACATTTCCTGCAGAAATTTCATCCACTCCAGAACACAAGGAATGAATTAGATAAACTCCAGTTTTTTCAAAAAGTTGAATCTGATTTGCTTTGTATACTGTTTGCAGTTCCACTTATCAACAGGAAGCGAGGATTTATTTGGTACTGAGAAAGAGAGAATCTACGGAAGCTTGTGGAGCAGAGAGTCTAAGACTGACCGTGAAATCGCTGGCAGGTGTTGTCAGCAGTGATGCTCCCAGTAAGACCTCACCAGTTTGGCTGTTGACGTTGAAATACAAGGCGCTGGCGTCCGTTCTCTGGATGGAGTAGGTCACTGCGTCCTGCGGAGGTCAACAGACATGAGCATATCAACATTCCTTTACGCAAATCATTTATCAGAAGATCAAATTTTTCACATCAATGATATAGGTTACTACAGCCATCTTTTGTCTCCTGCCCCTCCTCCCCATCCCCTTTCCCCCAATCCCTCCATTCTTGTGCTTCATTATACTATGTTACTGTCATTTTTAAAAATACAGTATATGCAGATTTTGATAACTGTATATACTGTATTCCTAAAAATGATGGCAGTATGACATACAGGAGTGCCAAAAAAGAAACCTTTCACCTTATCATGAAAGCATTTTATCTATTACATCATTCACTGTGTAACAGTATTCTGATCGATAATATAAGCATTTCGTGATTGTGTTAACTTATTCTCTGTTGAAATAATCACTTGTGCAGCATGACTTAGACTCAGTTAGCTGTGGAGTAAACACAAGTAAGTGTTAGGTTATTTATGGATATAATGTGATCATATGTAACTTTTCCTAAATTTTAACTTTCTCAAGCTGTTAGTTTTCATAGCTCTCCTCACTGACAGCAAAGTCCATTTGTCTCGCAACCAATCAAAATGAGACATATGTCGATTTTTCACCATATGGAGTTTTTGGTATCATGTGAAAGCTTATTTCATACTCTTTCAGATGGTGAAAACAAGTTTTGAGCTAGTTTTATTCTAGCCAGAGATATTGCAGTTTAAAGAGACCAGGAGGGCCCCCCAGCAATGACGGAAATTCTGAGAAATCAAGTTTAAATGAACGGTCGAACGCATAAATCTACATGCCTTCCACACAAAACCCCAATTTTAATGAAGTAATATTTATAAATCGAGGGTATGACTGATATTGTTTTGTTCAGAAATGAATGTACTTTCGATATCTGCAATAAAAAACAAATTCGATGTCTCCCCCCCCAAATCACATTCAAAGCCCAATTTCTCGGTTGTAGCCCAGCGACTTACGTTTCATTTCGACTGGCCGCGAGACATTTGAATGTTGACCATTAAATTTAATAAACCTGTTCTTTCCAACTGACATAGCAAAGTTTCCATAAAGTGACATCAACTGCATTTGATTACAGACAGATTTCTCTTACTGTTGACAAATACAGCAATGACACCACAGATCCAATAAATGGATACTGGATATATGGATCACTGGAAGGTTAGGATGTCAAAACCTTCATGTGAACAGTTGTTAAATAAAATCTGTGGTCAGTAAATGGAGACTGGATACATGGATGACTGGAAGGCAAGGATAGTGAAGCCTTCGCGTGAACAGTTGGTAAACAAAATCTGTGGTCATTTGATTGCAAAATGCAGTCTTCTCTCAGTCACTGTGCAAATCTCTGAGATTTTCATGTAAAATAAGGTAGGGTATTACTTTAACAAAAAAATCTGCCTCTGCTGTGTTCACAGAGTTTAGTTTGATTAATGATCTTACTGTTTAAGGGTTAGAAACTGTCAATGAACAAAAGGTTAAGCAAGAGTGCGTGGCAGTCTTGTGTGTTGTGTTGTGTTGGGGTTTAATGGCACATCAGCAAAGATCACGGCTATATCGTGCTGAACGTCATAAGATACGATTACACATGGAATGAGAGAGAAGAGATGTCACCCCTGGAACGTCAAGGATGGCATTCCATGGGAAACATCCCACCGATGGCGGGCTTTCACTGCCTGGTGATCGGAACAAAGAACCTATTTATATACTCCAGGCCCCCACGGAGGAGAGTGATAGTCTGGCTCTCGTCCACTCACCCCATCAGCTTCTGTGGCAGTGAGGTTAATGATGACCGAACCAACCGGACGATCCTCATTGATGGTGACATTGTAGCGCTTGGGGTTGAAAACGGGCCCATTCCTGTTCCTCATGACTGTGACCACAACAGTAGCCGAGGCCTCTTTCTGGGGTGATCCGTTATCTCTGACTATCACTGGGAACTGAAAAATGGAGCCAAAACATTCAGTTCAATCTAACAACATAAAAGAATAATGCAGTCTCAATAGTATTTTAATACCAAGAAAAATGACAAAAGTTACAAAACTTATAAATTTTGTTCAAACTGAGTCATCTAATGTTCAAACTACATTTGAGTAACATTTTTGCAGACAATATGTCACATCTACAATGATCTTGTGCCACATTTGGTTCAAAGGAAATATTCTCCAAGTTTTGGATATTACATCTACCATGTCCTCACCTGAAATAAGTCTGTGTCGCGGCTCTGCACCAGTGACGTGGATACAGAGAGGGCGCCGGAGGTGGGGCTGATGTAGAAGAATATGTAACCGTTCAGGGGTACGTTGCCAGTACGGGAGATGAAGTACGTCAAGTCTCCAGCTGGGCCCTGAGCAAATGAAAACGTGAGATAAACATTTATCTTTCAATGCAATTCAGAAACCAGTTAGTCCAAACACATAAGAAAGGAAAACACACAAGACAACTTGATCTACTGCTGATCTGTGACGAAACAAAAATTTTTTCCTATGGAGTACAAATCAAGACTCAGATATTATCACACGCTTATCTGGGCCAAGAGCATTGTGTGGTCCCGACAATTAACTGGCTTTCCTGATAAAATTTTTCTACAAAAAAAGTCTTATCCAACATAATACCATTCCAAAATAATTATAGTGGGTGTTTTTATTTTTTGTTTTTAATTACTGCCTCTGCTGAGTTCATAAGGTTAAGTTTTATTATGATTTACTGTTTCAAGATTTGAAATTAAGCAAGGGTTAAGCAAGAGAAAGTGATTGTCTGACTTTGACCAAATCAAGACTGGGATATTATCACATGCTAATCTGGGCCAAGAAAAAAAGAAAATTTAATCATTGTTCATTACTTATCCATCTGTTTCACACATCAACGCTCTGAGAAACACAAGCAGTGAATACTTCAAACAGAGGAACGTGCGCTTGCGTTACACATACGCAGAGCACTGTGTGGTTTCAGCAAATTACTCTCTGACCAAAAGTTACTCCGAGTTTGACAAATGGCTTTACATTTGAAGTCAAATATAACTTTGAACTTAACAAAAAAGAATTGTTTTACCACTAATATAAGGACTGACATGAACACGGATCATCTGGCAGTTATGTTATATGAAAAAAATGATTGTTTGCACACAAAATTACAGATTCAAACTACCAAGGAACACTGAGCAAGCATTTTTATATGTCACTTTGAAAAGACAAAAAAAAAATGTTGTCATAAAAGTCAGGACACATATGACAGATAAGTTTCACACATCACTTTTTTTTTTTAGAAAAGACTGCCGATCGAGTCAAGCAGCAAAGCTAAGCCAGTGTGATTCACATACAACAATTCATGCTCTTCACCGCTACGTAAGTCAGGATAGGATGACTTTTTTATTCATCCACAATAAGAAATCTCATTTAAGGCAGATGGAAATTACACCATAATACACACTCTCTGTCACTCTCTCTTCTCTCATATATATACAAAATCTCTCATACGCCAAACAGCGAGACAGACAGTCAAAAATATAAATAGAAAGAAAAAAAAAAAAGAAAATATGTAGCCGGGAGCAAGGGCAATTTCAAAATATTTTCTGATCTCAGAAGTGGTACTAAATTACCAGTGAAAAACAAGACCACCAACACTGGCAAATAGATCAGGTGTTTAAGCACAGTTCTCACCGTATCTGGATCGGAGGCATTGACGGAACCAAAAATGGCACCGAGTGGCTGATCTTCCGAGATGGTGAACTCATATCTGTTGAGCTCGAAGCGTGGGTTGGTAGGATTGCGATCCACATTGATGCGGATGATTTTGAATGCCTGCACGCTAGGATCGTTCTCCCGATAGGCACGGACCGTCAGCTGGTGATAGGAAGAAAACGACTGGGTTGAGTGTGGGCACACGAAACTTATTCACTTTCTAAAGTCTACAATTGTTTGTTTGTTTGCTTGTGTTGGGGAGTGGAACAGAAGATGGGAGCAAGGAGCAAGAGAAGAGTTGTCACCCCTGGAATGTCGAGGCTGGCATTCTATGGGAGACATCCCACCGATGGTGGGCTTTCACTGCCTGCAGCTGGGAGCAATGGATCTACTTAAATACCCTTGGCCCACATGGGAGGAGGGGGGAGTAATTACGTCTCTATGGAGATGCAACCGCAGAGTTTAAAGTTGGCTTTCCTGATATAATTTTAGTGTAAAAAAAAAAAAAAAATCTTATCCAACATAGTAGTATTCTAATATAAGCGTAGAATGTTTTTCTAAAAAAAAAAAATTTTGCCTCTACTGTGTTCATAGGGTTAAGTTTTATTAATGATCTTAACTGTTTAAGGACAGTCACTGAACTAGTGGCTCAAAAGAGATGGCCAGAGCAGGCCCATTGCTGACCTGGTCAAATGAGCTGTTCAAGGTCACGTCACTGAAGAAAAATACTTACCAGGTATGTTAGAGCCCGGTTCGGATCCTCTGTGAATGATCTGATCTGGGTAATGTCTCCGGTGATGTTGTTAATGCTGAAGGCCGTCATGACGAACCCACTACCCTGCAGCTCATAAATGATGCGGGTCTGAATGAAATAGAGAAAGTCAAAAGAAAAAAAAAAATTAAACACATCCTCTACAAATTTGTGATGAACTATAATCATTTCACCGAGCAGTGACATAATGAGGTTTCATTCAAATAATGATGAGGATTATATTTACAGAGCGCCCATTTATATTACGTAAAAAAAGATGACGTTTTTTTAACAGAAATTAATAAAACTAAGTGAACAAATTACAGCGCTTTTCTTGCTATTTTTAGATTTCGCTATAACAAAATAAGACAAGGAAGTGACTGAAAGGAGTTACAAAAGTTCAAAACTCTTTTGTTCCATTGTCAAACACGGATGTTAACTGTACAATAAGCCGTTAAAAATACTTGGAAAAGTTCAAGGGTTATTTTGTTCTTTGGTTAATTTGGGATGTTAACTCAACATTCAGCAAACTCAGCAGGCACAAAAAGAAAGTTGAAGGGCCTCCTATTGTACAGCCAAATTCACATGTGAAAAATCAAATGTACATCAAGTGATGCAAAGTATATAGGAAAAGTTCAAGGGTTATTTTGTTCCACCGTCAAATTTGAATGTTAACTGTATAACTAGCAACTGAAAATACATGGAAAATCAAAGGTTTTTCTGTTACTTGGCTAAATTCCTATGTAAGAAACCATGCAGTCTAGTGACTGGAGGTTTGATCTCAAATTAAATTTGGAGTGTTGTTGTGTTAGGGTTTAACGACATATCCGCACGATTACGGCTATATTGTGTCAAACATGGTAAGATACGTTTACACATCAAGAAGATGAGGGGAAAGAAAGTGGGACAGAAGACAGGAGCAAGGAGAGAGAGAGAAAAGAGATGTCTCTCCTGGAATGTTGAGGATGGCACTCCATGGGAGATACCCCACCGATGGTGGGCTTACACCACCTGCAGGCGGGAGCATAAAACCTACTTATAAACTCCGGGTCCCCGCAGGGGGGTAATGAGGAGTGTTGTTTAACATCCCTGTCCCTTCTCTTTAAATTCTTCCCTTGAAACACATAACGTGAAAAATTCCAAAAGATTCATGGGGTAAGGAAAATGATTTTTTTCTCTTATCATAATAACAACATCAAATCTTTTTTTTTTTTTGGGATCAATCTTTCAAATGATGAGAGGAAAAGTGATTTTTTTTTTTATTCATTACATTGCTGTTTGACACGCCTTTGCCTTGCAAAGGGAAGTAATATAGCTGGTCAAAAGCCATGAGCCATTTTGACTGTCAGCCAAATTATTTCCCTTTGCCAAGTACAAGAGATATAACACAAGCTTTGTAAAGAAGGACAAAAAATCACTTTTTTGCTGGTTATGTGAAACATAAGTAACCAAAAAATTCTGAAAAATTCACCATATCATGAAAATTTTTTGTTCTTATCCTGATTTTTTTTTTTTTCAGAATTTTTGCACCATATTTTTCAAACAAGAAAGAAAAAAACGTAATGCGTGTTCAACACCTCTTGTACTTTGACAAAGGGAAGTAACCTAGCTGGTTAAAAAAAATGCCTCATTCCCATTGCAGTTCCTCGGGAAGTTTGAGAATAAATCAAAGTTCTTCTAGGTGGGCAGTGACTGTGAAAAGAGGTCAAAGCCGCAGTGTTACGGTGCTACTTACTCCACCCAGGCCTCCGTCGCTGGCTTGCGCTCGTTCCAGGAATTCCGGCACCGCATTGTTCTCTGGCTTGCTGTAGTCTTGGCTGCTGGGATTGAACGCCAACCCTGGACTTACGGCGATAGTGATGGTCACCCTGGCCGTGTCCGTCAGAGCAGGCACTCCGTCATCCCGCACTTCCACATCAAACTGGAATTAGAACACCAACAATATTTGTTTGTTTGTTTGTGTTGGGGTTTAACGACACATCAGCACGATCACGGCTATATTGTGTCGAACACGGTAAAATACATTTACACGTCAAGAAGAAGAGAGGAAAGAGAGTGGGATAGAAGACAGGAGCAAGGAGAGAGAGAGAGGAGATGTCACCCCTGAAATGTTGAGGAAGGCATTCCATGGGAGACATTCCACCGATGGTGGGCTTACACTGCCTGCAGGTGGGAGCAAAAAATCTACTTATATACCCCTGACCCAATATTTAATTGCACTGATACATTACAAACTCAAATGGATAAGGTCATGTTGTAAGACTGAAGAGTCTTGCAGAGCCAGTCATGCAAGGGACCGTATTTACCCACAGGAAGACAGAAAACAAAATCTCAAGACCAAGAACAGACCAAACTTGTCTCCCTTACTACACCCTGATATGTTGAAGGCCAGAACAGATGGAGGACGACTGTCACAATGTCATCAGAGATGCCCCCCAACAGCCCTTCCCCCCCTCCACAAAAAATCTGAATTCAAATAATTACATTGAAGATGTCCAAATGTTAACAAGATTAAAGTGATACCTACTCTAATTAGCAAGAGAGAATGAAATATTTCAGACATTATCACTGTGGCCAGAAAAACATTTCATAGCAACAGAAAGAAATAAAAGTGAATCCAAGTTTGCCATTGGTACAATATACAATGAACACAAAATATTAAGAGAAGTCAAGAGCTTATAGAGAAGTCAAGAGCTGATAATCTAATCTTGGATCACTGGCATATATATAATTCAAGTTTTCAAGCAAAAATGAATGAAATGATCTCGGATATAGAGTAAAGTTCTAGTTTTACAGATAACTGTTTTAAAATTAAAATAGTGACATTATGTAGACATTGTAGAGAGAAAACTTAAAATGAATTGAAAATTATGAGGGTCAATCATACTGACCGCATAGATGGTGCTTGGCAGATTTTCCAGGGATCGTCGCGCTGAGATGGCGCCTTGGCTTCCGATGGTGAAAATGTCTCT